>BROG01002065.1:0-17091 GCA_030159075.1 Atrina japonica | reverse complement strand
TAACGATAACATTTCAATGCAACCGAATCGTATATCGTTAGGAGGGACTTGAGTCATCGTTTTTAATGAGCCAAACAACTTTGCAATAGCGCAATCCGTTTATGTGTAATAGGGCGAAAAACGGCAAAATGTTGACTATTTTGGGGCACTCAATATCTCGCCCGGACATGGTGGCAATTTAACATCGTATGTTTACCACTTGTGACCCTAAGCTATATACCAATTTTCAACTCGTAGTTGAAGGTTGAAAAATAAACTTTTTAGGTGATCACTTTTTGTAAAGAAACGGGACGGGTACTATTGGCTCCCGTGTGTAACATAAAATCGTAGCGGGGATTTTTGTTATTTGATATTTCTATGTAAACGGCGATTTCGTAAATTGGGTGTAACGGAGATTTGGGGTTTTCGTGCATCGGGGGTTTGGGGTTATCGCGGATTTTTGCTATTCGGTGCTTTGCGGATTTGATGATGTTCGCGTTTCTTTTCTCTCTTTATCCGTGTATTTTTACTTCATTACGTAAATGGGGTTTCGGCGCATTTTATATGCCGTAACATATACAATGGGTATTACGTAAACGGGAATTCCGGTGTGGGTTTTCTTTCTCGGTGTAATTTAAAATAGTTTAAATAAAATATTTCTTTTATAAAAATGTATGTAGTACTAGATAAGTGTTGTTCTAAGGATGGCAAAACGCAGATATTATAGAATTATCCTAACGATACATTAATGTGTCAGATGCCTATAATAAGAAGAACATATCCGTGTCCGCACGAAGCGAAACCGAATTCTGTTTTCTGTAGTAGACATCATTGTTACGTGAAAAATAATTTAAACAAGATGAAGTTTTGTTAATTGTGTGGAAGATGGACACATTCTATGCACGAATTATGCGATTCTTGCGGGGGGGGGGGGGGCAAAATTAAGGGATTCAATATGGAGACAGACGCATAAAAGATCGAATCCGCTGAAACCTCGCGGGCGACACCGAAAACATTTCTATTAAATGTGTAGGTAAGAGATTTCAAAATGTATACATTTAAAAATCGGTTATTTATAAATATTGTTTCTTAATTTTCTCATCATATCTATTATTTCAAGTGTTTTTTTCTCTATGATCGCAGATATCTATCATAACTTCATATTTTTTTAGGTAGCTGTCTTCTATAGCATGTTACATATTCCGATATTCTTCTATTAAAATCTCTTTGCGTTCAAAGTCATGTTCTATTTCATAATTTTGTTTAAAGTTCGTTTAGCTTGTCAAGTTCTTCGTAACCAATTCGTTTAATAGCTTGAAGTTCTTCGTAGTGAATGGATTTAATATAAGAAAGTTTATCCTCTTTAATTGTGTTAACAATTTCCCAATATTTTTCTTTGACATCTTGCATTTTATTTCTCTAAATCCATATCTCGCTTATTTTTAATTTGTGGTAACAATTTTCTTGCCTAATTTTCAATTTTTAAAAATCTAATGAACAAAAAGAGGGAGCGACTTATCAAATCCGTTACCGAATTAAGTTTACTTTCGGCGAGAGACCGAATGTTCAACTCATGACATTCGGCTCATGAAGTTCAAATTATAAATTGTGCCATGTGGTGCATGAGAGTCAGGCAATTGGTGCTGAAGATCGAGTGTTCGAACCCAAACCGGGGCATGGTGAGTTTGTAGGTACCTTGTCATTTCTGTATTTGTGCTTTATGTATGATTTATTAATGCAGGAAGTATCATGTTCATACAAAGGTCAATGCGATACATCCCAGCGAACTAGAAATTAGAGATACAACAGAATCAAGCACACACACTTCATACTTAGACATTTTACTTAATATAGACACAGACGGGGAATTAGCAACTAAGATATTGGCGACGATTTCAGCTTTCCCATCGTAAATTTTTCACATTTAAGTAGTAATATCCCGCAGTCACCCGCATATGGATTTTATATTTCACAACTGATCCGATATGCCAGGGCGTGTTCAACATATGAACATTTTATATGCAGAGGTAAACTACTTACTGACAAATTATTGACACAGGAATATTTAAAGCTGCGTTTAATGTCAACGTTCCGCAAATTTTACGATCGATATAATAGTCTTGTTTGCGATTTCTTTGTTTCACGAAGTGAAGGCTTGAGTTGCTTTTTTGTTGGCGGTTGTTGAGACGTCTGTATAAATTTTGACGAGGATTCACTCCTCACGTATTTCATTGGACTTTGACTGTGGACTCACGGCGGGTGTGGCCGGTCGACAGGGAATGCTTACTCCTCCATGACATCTGATCCCACCTCTTGGTTTCCAGAGGCCGTGTTTGTCCATTTTTACCGGATTTGTATCTATATCCTGGACATTCTATTGATTTATACTTTTGTATCTGGGATTGTTTATATTTCATGTACTACTGGTACATTTTCAATATCAAGTAATGCATTTTAAAGTTTTCTTACTACGTTGTTCCTATACAAAGTCATCGGGTAAGGCATTCTTTCAGCAAAACACTGCTCCCTCTATATTTATATATTTTTAACGAAAGAAAGTTAAATCTGGCAATCAAAATCCCGTTATCCCGACTTTTCGCACAATAGTAACCGGGAACTGTCACTTATAGTATCCGTGACATCAAGTCATCCTATAAGATTCCTAGAACTCACCATGTGGTGCACTAATTGTGTATGTGTCATTGCTCTTACTGACCGAATATGCAAAATGTCATGTAAAGGATACGTGTACATGCATACAAAGCTGGAATTGAATAATATTTAATTATACCAAGAACCACACTGCATACATAAGTGTCTATCAATCCTATGATAAACAGGAAGTACAGTAAAAAAGATTCATCTATATAATGCGATATCAAAATTTCTATTTCTTAAAAGAGCATAATCTGTTTTTTTATTGTTTTTTTTTTTAAATTTTACTCGTTTTTACTCCTTAAATAAAATAACTAATAAACACAGTTATAAAAAAACTTAAATTTCCATACGTTTCGTGAAAATTGTATTTTATAAGTGCAAGTGTACTACTGTTTGTACCGTGCATGAATACCACACTGATCCTGGCTTCATTTTCACAAAATATAGAGGAATATAAGATGCATGCATATAGGCTCTTATGTGTTATTGTACATCAAGTACACGTAGTACAAGTTGAAACAATCCACATATGTTTGGTAAACACACCTAATGCCTTATCTTAAAAGACTGTATGAACTACAGTACGTAAATGAGTATTATAGAGATAGCCTATACTGTGATTCCTCTTTTTACTACGAACATAAGTCCAAGGCGGTATTGCAAAAGCGATAAGCAATCAAGAAATAAGACATATAATTTGATTAATTTGAAGTGTGCATCCATGCACACTCTTGCATTCTCAGGAAACTGCAAAATAATCATTGTCATATTTTAGTCAATGTCGATTTCGTCCTCTACTCTATGTGATCAGTTTACTTTGCCGTGTTTGTTACTCTCATATAGATTTGAAATTCAATCAATCAGTGATTGTGGCTGAGGTCACGTAATATCATGTTGCATTACAGTACCAAATAGCATAATGAAAATCAATTCCGAAATATCTCTGTCAACACACACAAGTCACGACTATATAAACTGTGAATCCCATTCACCAAACAGATCTTAAACTCACTGACGACATGTTCACCGAGATTGATCTCTTCATCGAATCGTGTAACATGTGCGACGTGTATGACATGCTTACAGGGGACGCTGACTCCTTCCAAACACCTGGTCCCACCCCTTTGTGATCATTCTTTAATATCCAATGTGTCATATCATAATGGACTTGACGTTTTGACTATCCATTATAACAACAATAGGAACGGTGCTCAAAGCACATCAATTGAAGAACAAATATTCAAAAATGATTAGGGAGATAATGTGAAAAGGAAATATATAAAAAAAAATAGTGGATTAAAGTAAATCCAAACGTGATTAGTTAAAATTTAAAGGGATAAGAACTAAAGTCGTTGCCTTTTCGGGAAATGCTTGAGAAAACTATTTTGAAAACATAAACAATAAAATGAGTTTTAACAAAATTTTACCTCGTGACAGGTGGAAGCTCGTAAAGGAAACGTGTGGCATAAAATGAAAATAATAATGTGAACGGATTATCTACAGATGTTAAAAAACGTTAAAGGAAACATTGGTGTGAAAATTACTATCAAACTATTCGACATTGCGGTGAATGATCATGTAAGTACGAGGCGAGTGCTCCCATTAAATTATGTATTTTCGAATTGACCTCGGTGCAACTTGTCCCTAGATAGTATTTTGAGCAGATCTGGAGCATACTGATTATCTTTTTTACCGGACATGACCTTTTTAAGGAACTCGGGAGGTTACAATGAAGGTTTTGCGATGGTTGCGACATGCTAAAAGGGAACACTTACTCCTTCTGGACACCGCGGCCCATCCCGATTGTAATCTGCAATTGGTTTTCATGTTGAGGAGTTTTAATATAAAATAATTCATTACAATAATTTAGGTAAATATTTTAGGTAAATATCTCACACAAATACATTCAAATTCTGACAAATATTCCTGTAGCATTCATTCTTTTCATTCCGAAAAATCCGTTCTGTTCCCGGTAGTGCTTTTTGTTCTTTTACAAATTATGTAAATCACCTACCCCGGATTGTATCTTCTAACCTTGACCTTGCAAATGGCAAATGAACCTGAACCGAGGAATGCGTAGACATGGTAATAATTATATCGCAATATATATATATATATATAATATATATATATAATATATATATATATATATATAATATATATATATTATATATATATTATATATATATATATATGTCCTGAATCAGCCACCATAGTAGGTGAATATGTAAAGTTATTTCAGGTTCAAAAGGTAAAAAGTATAAACCCGAAAATACGATTAATACAGTATTGCCCAGTTACGATGAATGTATGAACATTTACCTATGTAGCAAAACAAGAGCCAAAACCAATAGTCAAGGCGAACGTTTCTGCCAATTAGACTCCATCGGTTAAGTTCTAATTTCAGATAAATGTAAATCTCTGAAACAAGCCCTGGTATAATACGATGCTAAAATAGCCTAAATATATTCACGATTTCGTCTAAGAATAACCACTGTAAATATATGACTATCTTAGGTTTTGATGAGTTTAGAAATCAAACGTCGCTATCTGCTCAAAATATTACTGTAGTATGAACAAATCAGCTGGTATCGAAATACCATGTAGAGGGTATTCATAAACGCAATTCACCAGCAATGGCAACTACCCAGAGGTTATAACAATTAAAAACACAATACAAAGCTATAGTTTTTGAAATGAAAGTACTATTCAATTTTGTATATGAGATCGTATACCAATAAATTCCTATTCGTTTCATTTGAACTTATCAAACAAACGAACAATAATAATTCGATGTTTGATCAAATAATTAGCATCTTATTCCGCGTATCTGTAATTGATATCACGGGTTTGTATACTGTGCATTCAAACATTACCTCTTTATTGGATTATTTTCTGAATAAAATCTAAAAAGACCGCAAGTTTCAATATACACTTCATCAGCACTCGTCCACCTATTATTCATATAATAGAAAGGCCTGTATACACTGGCCAGGTGGTATCTAAAGTATCCAATACACCCATGATAAGTAAATAAAACAGCTCCAGATATCCAGGTTTGTCCAACTTTTAGTAGAATTTGTTTATATCCTGGACATCCTGCATATATTAAATTGTATCATATTTATTTAATTTTAATATTTAAAGGTGGTTGATTTTTTTTCTGAAAAATGGATATGTGATTATATTCCTCACATTGATTTAAGTATTGAAAGTTAATTAGTCTAGTTAATTATGTAAATACCAGAGACGATTAAGTTTCATAATACATGTATTAGTTGATGTTGCTTCTTAATTCGGATAATACATTTCTACCAGATTGATACTGCTCAGATCGAGTATTAGGTTTTAAGTACATTTCCTTATTTTCTTACAAATATTAAAAAGAAAGAATAAAAAAGTATATTTATAAACAAAAAAGGAATATCAATAAGAATATTTGTCAAGTAACTGACAATTTAGAAAAGTACAGAACCAAGAGATCGAAATATAGTATGTACACGTTTTATGCGAAAGACACTCCATGTACTGTTGAACATTGATACATTGTGCATGGAACAGAATAAATTGAAATATAAGAGGAGGTAGTCCAGTACATTGAATTGTTAAGAAATGCATATGCATAAACATAGTGTTAACCTTGAAATTCATCCAATCACATTTTTTGTTGTTGATAACAGCACTAATATTTAAGAGCAACACAGAACCTGGGTATGCTCATAGAGTTATATTGGACACATTTGATATAATTTTGCAATCAAAATTCAAGATTATCAAGTGGAAAATACACATCAACCGACGTACAGCATGGTAAGTATGGATGGATTTATTCTGATTACAAATACTTGTTGACAACTGTATGTGTACTTGTCTATAATCAAAACAAACTAAACATAATATACTTGTGTTATGCAGTATCTGGAGTTCTACTACGTATGACTTCTCTGAAAACTTATTTCTATATACAGCGTTGGGTGGAAAATGATTTTGTTCTGAATTTTGTTTTCAGTTTTGAGCTTTCAGTATTTAAACTTTTAATCGAAAGTTCGTGATATGGAAATCGAAATTGCCCTAAAGTAAAATTTAATCCGAAGTGCTATTTTGTTCTTCTGGAGAAGCAGAGACTGTATAGATTGTGAATACCATTGTCAGCCAGGACCGACCATCATCTACTAGAGAAAACCACGAATGTTTGTTCACTAGAAAACTCCAGCACCCCAATGATATCGTCTTGAGTGTACTAGTTATTGAAATTAGGGTGATCCTTCACAAAAAAGGTCCTTCATGATCCGACAATGAATATATATTTCCTGATATTCTTATTATATACAATTGAGCTTTGTATAATAGAAGTGAGTCTGTTTGGAAGTTTATGGTGAGGAATTGTTTTGTAAATGGTAGAAAAATCATAATATTGATGCTTGTAGTATGTCTGAAGTGGCTGTTCCAACAACTCATTTGAATTCTTCAGGATCCACAGGATCTAATTGACTCCATTTCTTGGTTAGGCTATTTCAGTATTGAAAGGTACTTCGCAAATATTTTGAAGGTCAGAGACGGATAAATATCAAAAATAGGTGATGTTGCTTCTAAATTCTGATAATGCATTTCTACGATATTGATACTGCCGAGTGTAACTATTAGGTTTTTAGTACGTTTCTCTTTCTTTTGTTAGATTTTTTTTCAAAAAATGCACAAAGGATAATTGTAGGCAAATAATAAAAACCAATAGGATTATTTGTACTATTTCTGGAAAGATAAAAATATATAATATTGGAACGAAATTGCGTGACATAAATCGTGGTATTTATGGTGCAACCAGCATTGATTTATTATAAGTTCGTGTGTGTGCTGCTTTCCTGTCTGACCGATATACCATATACCATATGCACAGATTTTACACGTAATGCAATATCTGCACGGATCATTAAAATGCTCTGTTAAAGAGTTATAATAAAGTAGCTTACTTTGAACAAACTAGTTTTGAAATCAGTGTCATCATAACACATAATTGTTGGAATGAATTTTATCAAGTGTATCATAATTAAATGTCAACTGATATACAGCATTGGAGGTAAAACTGTAATGCCTTTAGTCTTATAACTCACCTGTGTTGACAAAGCTTACGGTAGACAGCTACCTGTATACGTTTTTACTATCAACAATAAACAAAGTGAATGTGATAGATCTGTATCAGGCGGTATCAAATAATCTGATTCTTAAGACTGTGATCTGCAATTTATTACTATTGAGGGAGATATCAGTCAAACGTAAATGTACGTATCTGACGTTAACATATGAAGCCCTAAATTACTTATTTTATTTTGATTTTAATACTCAATAGTACACGTGCTTTACTTTAAGTCGGTGAATTCACGAAGAGAATGCATCGATTGTAGCTACCACCAAAATAGTATGGGACATTGCTCGGTTCCGCCTTCCTACTATTATCTTAATTCTCGTTTTCTGTAAATTTGCTCTCATAGATGAGAACATATCAGAATGTGTTTTATTATTAAAATGGTTCACATTTTCGGAATATATGAAAGTTTAATTGTTCACTGAAAATATACATTTCTATGTTAAATTATTTGTACAGAGACTTATCTAACATTCGTAATTTAAACTGACGCTCCCTTTTGATACGTCCCCTGCAAACGTCGACATGTGGGCATGGAAATAAGTATATCAGTGTATCCCTGTCTCAGTCTCGCCGTTTTACATTGTTATGATGTTTTAAGTGCATTATCCGAGTGAGGGCAGCATCTAGCAATTGGAGTTATGCTATACATCAGTTGAAATGGGTAAATAACTTACACTCTATCTTACCGGCCTGCACATTTTTTTATATATTCGACAGAACCCCCAATACTATATACTGTACAATGTATTCTCCTGTGCGCCCGTTGGACACAAATGATGGAAGAAAACTTCAAAAATCAGTTGAACATTTGATAGCATCACATGTCGCAACCTTGTAAATGAAGAGAAATGCTTGTATACCTTTCCAATTACTGAACATTCGTCGACTAGCAGGACTTTCAGTCTTTTGATTATTTCTGCGAGTCTACTTTTGGTATTCGATAATAATCTCTTCCATCGAAATGTTCATTCCAAGAAAGTCTCTGCCTTAACCAAACAATGTTTGGAAAGATGAATTTCAAATTGGATTCACTAAAACTCGGAAATATCCTTGAATACAAACTTCAGCGGAAATAAGTTTTGCCTCCACGATAAAAGTGAACATTATTTCGGAAAATCTGACTTATTAATTGTATATAATTTCGTAACATCGGATTGTATACATCGAAGCGATATTACGATGTCCCGAATCAGCCACCAGAGCAAGTCAATATGTAAAGTTTATTCAGGTCAAAATGTAAAAAAAAATATATATGAAGTGGAAAACAGGATTATTTCAGTATTGCCCAGATACCGTGGATGTATGTGAATTTACCTATCTAGCAAAACAAGAGCCAAAACAGATAGTCAAATGTTTCCGTCAATCAGACTTCATCAGCTGAGCTCTAATTTAAAATAGATGCATAGTTCTAAAACCAAACGTGGTATCATAGAAGGCTAAACTAGCTTAAATGCATTCATGATTTCGTTTAAGAATGAAATATATGTTTAGAAACGAATAAATTACGATTGTGTGATAACTATATATTGCTTTTGTTTAGAGCTACTCTTTGTTTTAGTGACTGAGTATATACTATGTATTCTTCCTTGCAATTTTCCCATAAAATTATATATATTACGTTTTTAGAATTGCAATATAATATTCGTTTGATATAAAATAATGAACAGGAATGTATTTTTAAATTTGAATATTTGACCTTCAATGATGATGTCACATACTTTACATATTTTATTTTTGCATTTAATTACACCCCCAATCTTTGAATCCTCATTATTTGTAAAGTGGGCACGAGTTAGTAACTGTTTGAGATTTTTAGGTTGTCGTTTACTTTTTATAACTTTTTGTTTCATTTTAAAATTATATTTATTTTTTTTCATCTACTCGTAAACCATCTAAGTCTTTATATACTTTGTTAAATATTTCCGGATTGCATTTATTAAAAATTGTTACAAATGCTAGTGGTTGGTGTTTAATCTTTGATTTTGTTTGTCTCAGCACTGATAAAGGAATATATTCAGCTAGGTCTATCCCTTTGTTTATTAGATTCAAAGGGTATCCTCGTTTTTTAAGGCGTATCTTAATTCATCTAAGCGTTTTTTCCTTAGGGCTGATGGTACAATGATAGTACATAAGCGTCGTGCTAATATGTATGGAATATAATTTCTGCAACTTTTTAGGTGTTGACTTTTGAAATGGAGGTATTGTTGTGTATCTGAAGGCTTTTTATTCTATATGCTATTGATACATTCAAACCATTATTTAACAGAACCTAACCCACACATTTCATGTAGTCTTATGCAAAGGAGTGGCCTTCGTATCAGATTAACTAATTTGTTTATTCTTTGCATTAAGCTTCTACATTAGTATTATCTTATCTACTTCATCAACTTCTTATATATGTATTTACTTTACCACTTTGAGATTCTTGATATATATTCAATACATTTTTGTTGATGACCATTGTCTGATGAGCGTTTGTAACGCAAAACACGTGTCGCAATGTAAGTTAATAAAACTTAAAACTGTTTTGTGGTGTGGCAATCTGTACTTTTATATTTAATTTCTTTACGTTTGGACTTTCAATAACACACACACACACATATATATATATATATATATATATATATATATATACGGTATATGTATATATATACTGGGACAGAGAACGTGCAGACACATCTTCTGTGTCATTGAGTGCAATACTATAGTGCTATATCAAATTTAATTTAACTATTTAACTGCCTGTTGTATGTAAAGAGTTATACTTTTCCTATGTATTCATCATTTTCTCTTTTCAGAATAGATACAAGACCCAAAATTAAAACGCTTTCCTTTCTTTTGAATTACCTGTATAGATACTATTATTTGAGCGAGCCCGTAATTGGCTTTTTACCCATTGACCTTTAACATGGAAAGCGGGCTGCCTACGTGCCGAAAGTAAATAATATTTAATTTATTCAATGTCTGTGAAGCTCGACATGTTGTTACTTTGATCAGCAACCACTGGTTCAAGTAAATGCTGTAAATATGAAACACCAATCGGACCTTTTCGCCAATTATAAAGTTCTTTTAACACACACACACACACACACACACACACACACACACGCGCGCGCACACACACACACACACTCACACACACACACACACACACATATATCTATATATATATTAGTTAAGTATAGCGTTAGAAATTAATGTCTAGTCAATTTTACATCGATTTGTACTGGATACTTTGCTGTTTTACCCCAAAACACCAAATTCGATAGACAGTGGTTGTGTAATGGATCAATACATAAAATTTGAGATATTTACCATACAACCATTATTTTCATTTCAAACAGGGGATATAACTGAAAGGTTAATTGAGGTTTTACATTTCTCAGCAATGTTTGTTCATGTTCATGGTTCCCCCCCCCCCCCCCAAATCGGGGCCTCCGTGACCGAGTGGTTAGAGCATTGCGCTTTAAATCACACGGCCTCTCACCTCTGGTTCGAATCCCGCTAGGATCATTTCAAATTAAGTGGGAAAGTTTGCCAGTTTTATTGCGGAAGGTCGGTGGTCTTTACCCGGGTTACCGGGGTTTCTCCTCCACAAATATAAACTGGACGCCGTCATATGACTGAACAATTGTTGAATATGGCGTAAAACAACAAATCAAATCAAATCAATTGAAATCATTTTATCCCCCAAACACCAACTTTAGTAAAAGCAAAACATTTTTATTGTGTCCCTTAGTACTCCTTTATGAAATCTTGTAAAAAAACAGACAAACACGGACCTTTTGAAATCAAGAGCTGGGTTCAGGTGTCATGGAGGATAAAGCATTCCCCTGTCGACCCCCCCCCCCCCCCCCCCCCGTGAGGAACGAATCTTTTTCATAATTGGTTCAGATTTTTTATCAACCTCCATCGAACAGGAGTGGATTAAATCTGAATATGTTAATCGTGTTAATGAACAATATTCAAATGTATTTATTCAGTCATCAAATTAGTGAAATTTCCCTATTTAATATTAAATGTTTCATATTTCAAATCCTCCATATAGTCATATCTGTTTAACTTGGACCGAGACCATAAACAAGGAACATTCTGAGACAAACTTTATTCTCAAAAGTTAAGGATATACTTAAAAAGTGAAAACTCGTGGACCATAAAACGACTTAAGAACGTTCTCAACTGATGTACAATATATACTTTTCCTATGTATTCATCATTTTCTCTTTTCAGAATAGATACAAGACCCAAAATTAAAACGCTTTCCTTTCTTTTGAATTACCTGTATAGATACTATTATTTGAGCGAGCCCGTAATTGGCTTTTTACCCATTGACCTTTAACATGGAAAGCGGGCTGCCTACGTGCCGAAAGTAAATAATATTTAATTTATTCAATGTCTGTGAAGCTCGACATGTTGTTACTTTGATCAGCAACCACTGGTTCAAGTAAATGCTGTAAATATGAAACACCAATCGGACCTTTTCGCCAATTATAAAGTTCTTTTAACACACACACACACACACACACACCCCAAACACACACACACACACACACCACAACACACCACACACACACGCACACACACACACACACACACACACACACACACACACACACACTCACACACACACACACACACACACACACACACACACACACATATCTATATATATATTAGTTAAGTATAGCGTTAGAAATTAATGTCTAGTCAATTTTTACATCGATTTGTACTGGATACTTTGCTGTTTTACCCCAAAACACCAAATTCGATAGACAGTGGTTGTGTAATGGATCAATACATAAAATTTGAGATATTTACCATACAACCATTATTTTCATTTCAAAACAGGGGATATAACTGAAAGGTTAATTGAGGTTTTTCATTTCTCAGCAATGTTTGTTCATGTCATGGTTCCCCCCCCCCCCCCCCAAATCGGGGCCTCCGTGACCGAGTGGTTAGAGCATTGCGCTTTAAATCACACGGCCTCTCACCTCTGGTTCGAATCCCGCTAGGATCATTTCAAATTAAGTGGGAAAGTTTGCCAGTTTTATTGCGGAAGGTCGGTGGTCTTTACCCGGTTACCGGGGTTTCTCCTCCACAAATATAAACTGGACGCCGTCATATGACTGAACAATTGTTGAATATGGCGTAAAACAACAAATCAAATCAAATCAATTGAAATCATTTTATCCCCCAAACACCAACTTTAGTAAAAGCAAAACATTTTTATTGTGTCCTTAGTACTCCTTTATGAAATCTTGTAAAAAACAGACAAACACGGACCTTTTGAAATCAAGAGCTGGGTTCAGGTGTCATGGAGGATAAAGCATCCCTCCCCCCCCCCCCCCCCCCCCCCCCCCCCCCCCCGTGAGGAACGAATCTTTTTCATAATTGGTTCAGATTTTTTATCAACCTCCCATCGAACAGGAGTGGATTAAATCTGATTATGTTAATCGTGTTAATGAACAATATTTCAATGTATTTATTCAATCATCAAATTAGTGAAATTTCCCTATTTAATATTAAATGTTTCATATTTCAAATCCTCCATATAGTTATATTTGTTTAACTTGGACCGAGACCATAAACTAGGAACATTCTGAGACAAATGTTATTCTCAAAAGTTAAGGATATACTTAAAAAGTGAAAACTCGTGGACCATAAAACGACTTAAGAACGTTCTCAACTGATGTACAAATATCAAGGGACAGTGTAAATATCGTGTAGGTCATAAGTCCAAATTTATATCCCGATTCGCTTAACTTTGAACATTATTCTTACCATTAACTATGATTAAGCATTGAATAATAGACCGGGAGGTACAAAAACGCGTTAAGAATTGAATACGCAGCACTTTTTGTGGCTTTAAAACGTCTTGTAATATGCCAGTGCACGACCGAGTTCAATAGTGTTTACATATACAAATTATCAGACAACAACGTATACATCTTATGATGTCCAATGTATAGGTACAAATAATATATATAATGTTTGAAATAAACGATTTTTCAGATATAAGTAAATTAGTATAAGTACATTAGATAAAATAACAACCCTGGACTTACACTGGGGTACATGTACAGGAGTACATTTATACAGTCCTTATTGTTAATGTAAACACATGTCGTTTGGCCAAAATATGTCATCAGAGAAAGAAGTGTTGGTCTGTAATTGATATTACGGGTTTGTATATTTCGCCTCCAAATATTGACTCTTTATTTTATTATTTCCTGAGTATAAGTGCAAGGAGACCACAAGCTTTAACCTGCCACTCATCAGCACTCATTCACCTGTTTATCACGTCGGCATTTTACTAAGAGAAGTATTTTAAAACACAACAGGTATATGTATTTACACTGGCCAAGTGATTTATAAGGTATCCAATACACCCATTATAAGTAAATCAAACGGTGCGGACAATGTAATTATAAAATACTATATCAGTTTCCAGATATCTGTGTTTGTCCAATGTTCAGCAGGTTTTGTTCATATATCCTGGATATCCTGAAGATTTATACTTCCAGAGATTTTGTCTATGCGCCGCTTGTCTTGCAGATCGAAATATCTTTAGCGCATGTTATATGAATAATGCAGAGCATGCACTATTAAACATTGATAATAAAGTACCTGGAACAGGGTTGTATTTCAATATTACATGGGACTAATTCAATACATTCAATTGTAAAGAATTTGTATACACCCGTACACATTTAAAATATACACTTGGGTTAACAAAAGACTCAGTCAAATACACGCGTAATGTCGTGGTTAGTATCTATTTTTTAATTTAAAAATATAGATTATTGCTGTACTTGAATACATCAACAAATAAATGAATTGACTGGGATACTCGCTGGTAATATGTGAGATCATTTTGGCTATGTTTTTTTTTTTTTGTGACAAGTAGTAGTTTTACTACCTACTATTTATACCATGATACGAGATTTAAGAACAAAATAAGAATGAATTCAGTATCATAACATATTCATTTATTGTGTGTGTGTGTGGGGGGGGGGGGGTGTTATGGAATGATAACAAGTAGGCCTAGTAAGGCTAGTGTTAAAACCCTGATAAGTTAGTTTGACAATGATAAATGATACATTTATGCATTTTATCAGATATTCAAACGGGGTTTTTATGTATTTGATAATCTGGCCCCGCTTGTATAAAACATCTCAAATTTGAGATTTCCTCAAGCTTGAGTGACGTTGAGATTTCCTCAACTGCGTTTTCCTCAAAATCGGCGTGTATAAACATGCCTCAAATACCTTGAGGAAAATCTCAGGTGTGGGAAAAGTCGAGGGATTTCTCATTGATATAAGTGGCCCAAAGAGAACTCTTTAAGGCTAAATGGCAAGAAAGCTGACAGCTACTTACGGGAAATTGATGCTTGCGCGATGGTGCTCCGTATTAATATATTCGGTCTATAGGAAGAAAGTATAGTGATTGATATGTAAAAACTACATGCATTTTAAAACAAACATTTTATCTATGTTATGTACACCATTAGATTTATTTTCTCACTTTTCAGTTTAGTTTGTTCGTAATTTATTGACAGATTTTTGAAAATGATGAATGATATGATTGAATGGAATTGTGAAATTTTATTAAATACTAGAAGGCGTCGTCTCGAGGATTTCGCGGGAGGGAATGGGTGTTGAATAGAAAATAAATTAAACAAATGGTAAAACAATGTGTGTGTTTATTCTTGATATATGACCACAGTAGCCTTGTTTTTCCCTTTGTCTTTCTGTTTTAGGTATGGCTACGAAATCATGTATATATTTATTTCCGTACCTCACATACACATGTAAATGTATTAAGCAATGAAACAGACAATTTGTGCTATTTCAGTCAAGTTGATTGCTTGTTACGACGAATTTGCATGCTATTCCTTCACACTCATCCCGCTATATTTCAAGTCAACTTGAATCATTTCACTTGAAAAGAAACACACACACACACACACACACACACACACACACACACGTATACATACAAAGCAAAAAACAAACAAATGGAAGTTTTGACTGTTTCCTTGTATTTTTACCTTCAAGCAAACGCCTGTGATCATCTTAGATATGTGTAGATCTATAGACCCTTGTGTGACATCAATCTGATCACAGGAAGTGATTTTATTTTCCAGTGTATTAATAAACAAATCATTTATATAACTTGCCCTCCCTTGTTTACCTCCTCAATACAGAGGGCAAGCTAGGTAAATGATTTGTTTTATCAATATACCGACGGAACTTCATGTTCCCCTGACCTGCCGTTGTGCTTGAACTTTGTAATTTCATAAATATTTTTTTTCAGATAATATAATTACGATAAGATAATTTTAATTTAAAATCGGAAAAAACAAACATAAGAAGCATAAACTCTGCAGAACTTTTTTGTCAACTTAAAGTTACTCGGAGTCAATTAATGTCATGTATTTAAAGAACGGGTCTCCGCAATAATTTTCTCGGACTTGTTGGTTAGGCCTGTGGCTTTTTCCCTATGTAGGGATGAAATTTGTTTACACTGAACAAGAATTAGTGTAGTCTTTTTTAACATATATTTTTTTAAAAAGTGCATTCAAATTCTTGGTTTTTATTTTTTGTTGTTTTTTTGTTGTTGTTGTTGTTGTTTTTTTTTTATTTAAGCTCGAGGCAACCGTTTTCCCGTGCATTTAGGAGTTCTTACAAACTAAATACATGTATATACAAACAAAATAAACTCAAATTTACGATTTCAACAGACATATAAAATTTGGTTAGTTTGATTATCACCAAAATATCGAAAATTTGAAAAATATATCGATAGGATACTAGTATAAGAACCCAAAATTCAATCCCATGTGCGATTATTGATTTGCCTGAAAATCGATGGCCAGGCGCTTGTTTTTTGTTTTTTTTACTTTTCACCCAGTGCTGTGTATTTTATTTTCATGTGTATATTTACCCTCTTCTTTGAGAACTAACCCTGCTTGTACAGCTCCTTTATGTCGGCTTAACCTGTCATATTCCCATCCAGTGGACCTGCAAAAACTAGGTCAAATTTTGCGTATCGGTGATGCCACATTTGATTTTAAGTTGTACACCTTGGGCCTGGCAGTAGGCCTATTTCTACCTCAAAGCTGAGACGGAAATCGAGTTATGTTATCATTTATATCGTGTTTCAACTAATTTTGAAATACACCATTTATGATTTTTAATGCTGGTAGACAAAGACGATCAGTAGACCTTTTTATGAGATCGCTATCTCTTTCGATAGTTTTCAATTCCGGAGAAGTTAAGCTAATAAAAAATGTAATTTACTAGACTCAT
>BROG01002064.1:0-17112 GCA_030159075.1 Atrina japonica | reverse complement strand
TTATGTTTTTTGATAAAGTGTATGGAATACTGGTAGTAACTGTACAAAACACATGAATGTTAAAACAGAGAAATAATACTGTCATTTAAAAAGTAATGATTTGTAATCCAACACCAGAAATTACTGCTACAAACACTGCCCAACTCTGTAAATCTCTCCATATCCCCACGTTAACGTCCCATCAGCAAGGAGCCCGGTCACAAGTTTGACTTGGGTAGCCCTACTAGCCTACCGGTACTTAGGATCGTTACATCCAGCCAGCATAACTATCAAGATCATTGAGTCTCTAAACCCCCTTCACCAGGGAAAGGTACAGCACATAGGAAATCTAAGGCTAAGATGGGGTTTTGGGATATTTACTTGTCCCGTGTCAAGGTATGTAGGGGTTTCATGTCTAGGAATAATAAAAGTGGGTGAACCAAAAGCAGGAAAATTATCGCACTTCATATTGATCTACATGTCATCATATCAGCTTGTATCAATAACGCACATATTCCTTCATATTTGTATAATTTAAATCTATCAGTATGAAATATTTCAATTCGAGGCACCTGTACATAATTATGAAGCATTTATATAATAATTTAGAAAACAAGAACTGGAAATATTTATAATTTATATATAATATAGCAAAGTGCCATAAAAGTATTATTTCACGTTGTCTGTATTCAGCTAATATCAATTCTTCATGTACATTGTGACATAGTATGCAGTATATTTTTTATTATATTGTGCGCAAAGTTTAATTATATTGTTCGCACAGTTTAACAACTACTCTATTGTGCGCACAGTTTAGTTATATTGTGCGCACAGTTTAGCTATAATGTGCGCACAGTTTAACATTCATTATATTGTGCCCAGTTTAATTATATTGTGAGCATAGTTTAATTATACTGTGCGCAGGATTTACTTATATTGTGTGCTTAGTATAATTATATTGTGCTCACAGTTTAGTTATATCGTGGGCACAGTTTAACTATATTGTAAACTACAACACCCATAGTATCTTTTATGCAGAAAACAATTCGTCAAAACTTCAGTTTCATTGTGGCCATTTCACAGAGCCGATTTTGACCCTAAATGGGCCTATTTCTTTTGTATCTGCACCCATCCACTAAATTCAAAATTCACTACACGACAGTATGATAACTTTCAATAATCAAAATTCAATTTAAAATTGTTTTTATTTTGATATCATATCAACCACTTTTAACCTCAGTTCTGTCACAAGTGTATAATGTTAAAAAATAATTGAAAAGTAACATTCTAAAGCAAATTTATAATATCTTAATACTCATAAAGGACACCGAGCTGACATAATAGCATATATTTCAACTTATATTTTTCTGCGAAGTGTTACTTTATTTGCGTTAATTTAAAATGCAAAACATTACGAATAAAAGTGTGATTTGGAAGTTTCAATCTTGAAGTTGAGTTTATGTTGCTGAAATGCACATACGTGTGTAATTTCCCGTCAATACAATGTGTCATTAACCCGCATACTGCACAATTGGCTTTGACTTGATCCTAATAAACAAATCACCATTACATTAATCAGTTGATGGAACACCAACTCCTAATTAGCCATATTTCTTTTTACATTTAAGACGCATTTACAGAAGTTTGTGTGTACCCTTTTAAAATCCTTTCCTTATATAGGTATAAATTCCTATACTTCGCTATTATAATACATACATATACGAATACGTAAACGCTCAAGTGTACATTCTGAGGGAACCTTTAACCATACGTTCTGTTAATGCAGTCTACTAACAAAATTGAAAATCATATAACTCTGGTGTTTGATTTCGAACTGATCAACTTCACACCTAGTCTGTCCCTATACTCTTCTATTACGGATTTACAGAATGAATCAGCAACAATGGTGGAAACAGGAAACTTTGAAATATGTATAATTGTGTATGACACCATGACGAAATGTGCAGACAGGGAGGCTTGCGAAAGTTTCCGGTGAGTTCGAGTCCAGCCGGTGGCTGGTTGGTATCCTGTCCTTCGGATGAGACAGTAAAACTCGAGGTCCCGTGTACCAGTTGGTGTCGGCACGTTAAAGAACCCTCACTGCTTAATGGCCCTAAGTGCCGAGTATAGGCCAAACTTTGAAGCCCTTCACCGGCATCTGGTGACGTCTCCATATGAGTGAAATATTCTGGAGTGGGACGTTAAAAAGCAATAAACAAACAAACAAAACTTAAACCAATTCCACTTTTATCTTCGCTATTGGCGCTTTAAACAGTCAAAAATATTACAAAAAATCCCCATGTGAACTGTTTAGATTCTGTGAGATAGCACGGCTTGATTTTTTTAAACACATGACTGAACTTGTTTTGCGCAGTTTCGTCTCCTTAATCATCCTGTAACATGCATGAAATGATCGAGCGCCCCACATGTCACCCATTCAGATGCTGACTGCACACCAACCGTCCAGCCACAACAGCTAGATGTTGAACTGGACAATTAATCTGACTATATCCATTGTTGTATACTTAGCAGCCGAGTCATCGCATATTTGAATCCGTATTTGTTCGGTACGTATTTCATATTTTAGCGGGTTCCGGTTTTCCGGATATTGTATTCCGTATCTGCTCGTGGTGTACTTTGAATTTTAGTTAGTTTCGGTTGGGGTAGCCAACTGCCATGTTCTGTTACAATTTGAAAATAAAATGATTGACAGATCGATGGAATTCATCTTGTTATTATGATCTGACGCTAGACTACAATACCATGACTGTTGACACTCCTACCAAAAGTTCAATTTTAAATGCACATTGAAAGTATGTTACAGGATTATTAAATGTGAGGCAAATCTGAGACAGAAATAAAATGAGATAAAACGATGTTAAACTTCAATTTTAGTAAGGAATAAAATACTTCCATGAAATGAATGAATACATGTACATGCGCAAGCTGACTCTTCCCCCATGGCATCCGGTTTAACTTGCATATACATTTTCTGCATGGACCTCAGGGTCCACGCAACGAGATATCTCTCAATCCACAAACCGATGCACATTTATTTTCAAAATAATTAATGTACAAAGAAAATAGAAAGGGAGACACCCTGCATCAATCCTTTTTGGCATGTTAAAGAAGGTAGACAACTAAGACTTATATCTAAAAGCAAACTTCACGTTGTTGTGAAAAGATCGTATATGTTTTGCGTTTATCCATTGACACCTAATTTTGCTAAATTTAACAATAACGTACAATGCCTTGCGATAATTACCAAGGCAACAATACATTGGTGGGACGAAAGTGAGTTTCCAAAGTTTATTTTCACTATATATTATTAGCAAAGTAACGTTTTTTTCAGTAACTCCTCTAGACTTCATAAATTATCCCATTTTGACAAAACTTGATTTACAGAAAGTTGGGGTTTCGGTTCTCATATGCTAGAAATTTCATCGCAATCTATATATCATTTTAGGAGAAATACATCATTCTTCATGAGAGTAAAATTCTAGCAACATCATTTCGATGTTTATTACAAAAATAATGAATGGATTTATGAGGTAATTCATAAACATCAAAATAAAGTAATTTATGGATGTAAACTAATGAAAATATTATCAAAATTAGTCCCAGATGTCCAGAGTTAAAATTGCCATTTTCCATTTACTTTAGATGTCTACTAAAGTCAGAGGACAAAATAAAATAAATGCAGAATTACTAAGAATATATAGTGAAATGCATTTTTAGAACTCACTTTTGTCCCTCTACTGTATATTTTTTTTCTTTTCAGAAAGTAATTTTAATAGGACTGTGAGTTAGACTCAATGCAAAAATTACAATCTTTTATAACCACGATAATTAGTGGTTCACTTATCTATCGGTACTGCTTCATAATATCTTAATTAAACGAGGCAATGTAGAGCACTTCATGCATACCTATTATTTTCACCATGTATAAAGTTGTGAATATTCCAACAAAAAGTCATAATAAAATTAAGTTTACTTACGAAATAGGCGTACCTCTGTCGCCATGAAAAAAATCAGAACACTTTTTGCAACCAACATTCTGAATAAGGAAGGAACAGTCAAGTGAAAATTAAAATGATCATATATATATATATATATATATATATATATATATATATATATATATATATATATATATATATATATATATATATATATATATAGGAAGTGAATTATATCGGCATATAATGTTTGCATATACATGTATAATTCCATGTATTTGTGCGTGCATGTTTTACGATAAATATAACATTGTAACATGGTAAATACATATTCAAACTGAAGAAACAAGAGGTACATAAAAGCAATTTTAATAGTTACAATTTGTGGATTCTGGAAATAAAACAATCTCGGGTTAAAATTATGTTCGTTCATGGTCATAAACAGGAAACACTGGAAATATTTTTAATGTTTCCTTGTTTCAATTTGACATATTTGACTCTCATTGGAAATTGTAGTTCCATGATGCTCGCTTTCTTCGTGAGGTAACATAATTTTATACTACTTAAGCTTTTTACAGAAAAATAAAAAGTTTACATATATTCCCTTAGTGGTTCACTCCCGCTGCACTTCCACCTAAATCAGCCCTGCTCACTGCACATAATTCTAAGTGGTGCATTTATTGTTAGGCAGGAAATATTTCGCAAGCGGATCGGATTTTACGCATCTTTCAGATTTTTTTTTTAATTTGAAAGCCTATAGATTCATTTCCCTGCGTTCAGACAGGATACTACACTTTTAAATTGAAGACCATGCCTTGCATTTCATATAGCTATATACCTAGCATCGCATCCAAGCTATTCAATTACAAACGGGTTTTGCAGTGCCTAGACATCAACCATCTTCTACACAACATCGTCACATGTTCATGTGCATCATATCCCTTCAAATAGAATCCTATCGGGCATGTCATCACCGGCGAGGTTTCTGTTGTTGAAAATGAAAACCTCTAAAGTCTTATTTTAAGAGGTCCTAAATACTGCGAAGCCCGTTCCTTTAATTAGCGCCAGAATTTCAGTTTAGTTATGAATTCTGTCGAAGATTGATTATGTCAGACGATGGGCCAAACATGAAGACGTGGAAGCAGACACTTTGTCTGAACGGCTAAAAGCTGTACGATGGTTGATAAAATCTCGTATTCGAAAACTTAAAGACACAATGAAAACACGTTATCCCTCTGCATTTAGTGATCCAGAAGTAGTAACTGAACTGGATAGTTTACATGACCAATATGTACTGGTACCAGCAGACAAAACGTCAAATAATATAGTTTTGATTTGCAAGGCACATTGCTATAATTGTTTATTAGAAGAACTAGGGTTTGATACGAATTCTGGTAATACTACATACATACGTAGCTCGCTTTCAAAGGACGAGATCCTTCAAACTCACGTGTCCGTATTACGCTCCTTTGATGTACCTACAACCGATACTTATTTTGAGCGACCATATTTATATTGGATACCTAAACTTCATAAAACTCCATATAAGCAGAGGTACATAGCAGGATCCAGCAAATGTTCTACCAAATCTTTACTCCTTACCAAGATATTGACAGACGTTAAGGAAAAACTTCAGCAATACGGTGTAGTTGCTTATTCCAGATGCGGGGTAAATCAGACGTGGATACTTTAAAATTCTAAACAACGTTTAGAAAAGTTGAAGGCACACAACTTTTATCAAATTCACAGTATCAAGACATACGACTTCTCTACTCTTTACACAACAATTGTGCGAAAAATATTATACAGGAAACAGTATACATGTATGTATATAAGTAACATACATAATATTGAGTAAATATTCAAAGATTTTGACAAATGAAATATATTCACAAACTTCTGTCAGATGTATGCATTTATAATGATGTAAGCATAAACTATCAATATTGCAGAATTTCTTGTCTGATAGACAATTCTTTTGATATGAAAATTGCCAATAGTTTAATCTGGTCATTATTAGAGCATTTGAATAGATTAGCAAGATTTGCGAAGGATGTCAAATTGATGAATGTTAGTGGGAAAAAGTTTCGACGTAGGTCCGTTCATACAGGACTCTTAAGAATGAAGTGGAGTTGATCTTCTACAGATCCAGTATTGCAAATCCTGTATAGTCAATCTTCCCTCGCTATACCATGCTTATGCCCATTTTCACTTTCTAAATTATGGGTTGAGCATCTAATATTTGCTAATGCAAAATTCAAAGATGATGATACATGTAGTTAGCTATTTAAATAGCTTTCACATAACAACTGATCTTTTATGCTTGAAAAAAATTCACAGTTTCCTGGTTTATTTAGCTGCTCATTCCAGTTTTAAAGGTTGATATCCTTCAGGCGTTGTTTTAGTGCAAATATGAAAGTGATGACATTTGTGACACCAACAAATGTTGGCATTTATTACAAATTATTTCAATTCATAAAAATGTTACAGTGAAAATAAACAATGTCAATTATATCAAAGAAGGTGCACATGCTAAATGTTTGTCCTCTTTCTCCATCATACAGTACTCATATCCATGTAACACAACTACAACTTCTAATATAGCCATATGAAAATAGCATATTTATGATAACAATTAATTAATTGATACCTTTGTTTCCACAATCATGCTTCCGGGGCTACCTTGGTCGAGTGGTTATATCATCGCTCTTTTAACCATGAAGTATCTCACTTCTGGTCAGTGCAGCTTCGAACCCAGCTCGAATCTAAGCTGATTTTCTTTTTTGTGAGAAAGTTTGCCAATTTACTTGCGGAAGGACTGTGGTCTCTTCTCGGGTATAGTAAAATCTATGTAACCTGGCGGGGCGGAGTCTTGTGAACCCTTTCTTGACCTGGACGAGTTTAAATTTTAGGCGATAAAGCATAACAACAAAATTATAAGTTTTTTTTTTGTTTTTTTTTTTTTTTGAGAAAGTTTGACAGATTACTTGCAGAAGGCCGGTGGTCTCTTCACGGGTAACAGGATTCTCTCTTCACCATATAAGTGAAAAATTGTTGAGTGTGGCGTAAACACTTCAAAATAAATCGATCATGATTCCTCGTCCACTTCCGCTATTGCTCGCTTTAGAGTGGGCCTTAACGAATTAAAATGACATTGATTCTCGTGCATGCCATATGAGTAATTAAAATAGATAACGCACTTTAGTTACTGATCATTGTAAAATGATATGTTACTACTGTTTATAATACATACTAGTAAACAAAATATGTAAAATACACTGTATGTTGCAAAATATGAATGACTTTGTATGTGTAGTATCCTATTCATTATTGTAATACAGAGTTGTTTTAGGATCCTTTACTATGAAAATTCAATCAATATTTATTACAAGTAGGTGTATAGGTTATAGTCATTGGATTATAATATAGCGTTCTAGACAACAATACAATTTCATTATAAATCTTATGAAAATGTTAGTTGTGTTTGTGCATGTATTGCTTTATCCGATGTGTTTGTCTTTTCTGGCATTGGGGTGTTCCATTCATTTCAAAATTCAAGCTAAGATGACGGATAATATAGAAGATAAAGACTCTCAGAACATCGGTGGTTTTCTTCATGTTGGAAGACATATAGAGCATTCATGTAAACGTCGTGTTGCTGTACACCTCTGAACTATCTGGAAAAACATACAGAAATATACTGATTACCACTGAGCTACAATGTAAATTGATATCAATATATTTTATATTGAATTACCAATACCATGTAAGTAAAAATGAAGAAGTACCAATGGATAATCGAAATTACAAGTCCATTAGAACACTACAAATCAGATATAAAAATGGTTTCAACATGAAGAACAATTGCGAATCCACAAACGGGATAGGACCAGGTGTCCAGAAGGAGTCAGTGTCCTCTGCTAGCATACTACACCCGTTGTAAATGTTATATGGGAACCTCTCGAGTTTGGTCAGTGGTCCGTGTTTGTCCAGAATCCATTAAAGGTTGTATATAGGTTTAATCAAACTTTAGTGGATTTCCTTTCGGAAACTTCATCGATATATAAGCTTTTATTACGTATCGTAGCACACACTGATAACAGGAACACACACAACACTTACCTGTTAATGTTGCCGGCTTTTCTTCGTTTGATGTTGCTGTTGACCCTGTTGTCAATTGCGGTCTCTGGAGAACTTCATAATTTCTAGATAAAAATAACATGTCTAATGAATGTTACACTTTTGTGTTCAAAATACTGTAAACGTGGAAATTTACGCGTGGGGATAGTTACACTAAATATGCGATGAACAGTTTTCTGTGTAAATTAAAATTACAACCCCACTCCCACGCATACCAGTCCGAAATATGTACTACGGATTATCATTTAATACTGGGCTGCTTACACAAAGGTATGGCATCGCATAGAAAAAACCCACGTGTATTGTTTGCGTAATTAACAACACGAGAAAATTACCATATTTACAGAATAACATGTATATTGATATAGGTTACTGACTTTATTGATCGTCTTCACCGCGTGTTTTGGCTTCTTTGGTATTTTTGATATGTAGATATGACGTATCAAGAAGGAATTTCGTGTGAGCTATTAATAACGCCGTATCGAAGCTAAAAATGGCTCTGCACAGACTTGATCTGTCTCGACTAAAAAGCAGGTGATTTTATGTTTAGATGGAGTGGGTTTAGTGGTAAAAGGCAACGGAACTGTTTAATATATCCACTATCTAGGTCAACAGATCAAAAGATTTTGAAAAAAAAATCAGTGACACTGGAGATACAGTACAGAAAATAAACATCCAATTGGGCGAACTTCGAACCGAGTTTGTTGTCCAGGTCTAACTTTGGCATGATCTTTGAGGCATATTTCTCATAAAGGGACCAGTGCAAATGTACATGTTGAAGGTAATATTGATCAAAGGAAATATATTTAGGACCATGATGATTTTTATGGCCAGTTGTGGGGTGTAGATGTGTTTTAATATTTTTTCTATTGAATATACTCCTCAAGGACGATGATTTATTAATTATTTCAGTTAGGAAATATCGATGCGGACATTGTTATATTTTGTCTATATTTATGACACATTTTTATCAATTTTATCTCATCTTATCAGTTGTTAATTTCAAAAGAATTAAATTTATTGAAATCAACTACAGTAAAACTTGCTTCAGTGACCACCTGTGTATAAAGACTAAATGGTCGCAAAGACCTATTTCTACCGTCACCAATTGTACCATTTGTGTAAAAATCAACTTCACCTCCTTATAAAGATTGGTTTTCTTGTGTCCCTAAGGAGCTTGTTATATACATGTTTCACTGTACATTTGTTAACATTACAAATTTTCATATTATTTAATTAATATCAAATTCACTAACTGCCGTACTTACTCTGCGATATAATCCATTTGGCGGTCTTCAATTGTATCTGTAAAAATAAAATTATCTTGTCAGCTGTACATAGTAACACAGAAGTGCTATCAAATACCATCAGCGATGTATGTCATCAAGTTTTTTGTACAAAATAATCATTGGGCAACTTACTTGTTTTATCTTTCGTGCTGAAAAAGAAAGAAGTACAAATCACACATGTGAAGAATGTTCAGAATATATTGTGTGCGTAATGTTCAACGTAAAATTTTAAAAAAGAATCAAAACTAAAATAAAATTTTAACAACCAACATTATGATAATTACAATATTTATTAAAACTTCTCAGATCAAATATACAGAATTATCAATTAATGATTTTTCGTAAATTACAGTAGGCACTAGTGCATCAGTGTACTTACTGCAGACCAGCACATTTTCGTCGACCTGAAAATACCAAATTATTGTGTTATGATGATCGACCAATTTATCTTTATATATGAAATATTCGTAATCTGAGCTGACTCTACCATAACAGATAAGTCGGGATATGCCCATAAAAGTGACATCATAAATTGTATGTAACGTTTAACGTACCATTGGAATAGCAATACCAGAGTTCAATTATTTTAGTTTACATGACACAAAGCATTCAGTTGGATATAGATCTTAGGTTTCCACGCATATTCACTGTGTACAAAAATGAAACTACATTTGAAATGTATTCAGGATATTACATAACACATGTAGACCTTAGTCTTTTAAATAACAACAAAGTATACATACAGAAACTTCTTTTCCATATGATCATTAGAGTTGCACTCAAAACAAAGAACGTTGCTCCCAAAGTGATCATAACTATCCCGGATTTTATGAGGTCCACTTCTGAATTGGATCTGCTAAGTTCTGTTGGGTCTAGTGTATTGAAGTGTTAATGCATTCATTACATATAAATTAGTGACATCATCTAAATATTCTACAAAAACTAACTGAAGTTAGTGCTCATAATAAAATCATACTATTTCTTACTATTTGATAAATGACTCATTGGAAATTATCTTTGATCATGATGTACATAATGTCTTTATTGAATTTTTAATATTACTCTAAATATGACAAAAAATAAAATAAAATATAAAAATGCTCTTACCGATTACTGTAAAAATGATGTATGCCTTCTTTCTATAGTCCTCAACAGGATGTGTAGCTATGCAAGCGCATGATTGCCCATTCAACTCTTCTGAAACGACTAGAGTTATTTTCCTGACAACGTAGTCCTTCGTATCTTCAGTAATCTGTTTTTGCCTCATACAAACAAAATCTAGAGTTGGTTTTGGCCAACTCGTAGCAACCTTACATACCAACAAAAGGGATGGATCGTTTATAAATAACCGTTGGCCTGTGCTATATCCCTCAATGGTAGGTGGCTCTCTCGGGGAATCTGAAAGCAAGAAAAAGTTGTGATGTCAAAGTGATGATATTGATTGAATAAATTACACATCATTACCTCTCTCTCTCTCTCTCTCTCTCTCTCTCTCTCTCTCTCTCTCTCTCTCTCTCTCTCTCTCTCTCTCTTACACTCACACGCATATTTGTTTCAGGTGTGTAGGTATTTCCTTCAAATCACACATGCCATCTTTTTTTTCGACTAAATCACAAAAAGACAAATGCATTGTTAGTCAATGCCTTTAACATCGATGATGAAAAGAGTATTTTACCTTATCAAATTAAAAACAAATGTCAAAAGAAAGATTAACTTAAATTTTGACACTTTACAATTTGGAATAGAATACATCCATTGCAGGAATTATTTAAAGTTTCACAAATGATAGGCAATACATCCCTAACCGATCTTCCGTTGAAGGTGGAGAGGGACACTTGGTCACGGACCAGTATACCAGTTATCTGAATTAGAACTAATGTTGTCAGTATAAACAAGCATGGCAGACTATGCGAATATGTGGCACAAAGATTGAAATTGGGTGGTAAATTCACATCAATTAGTAAATAAAGTTGTTCTTTGTGAATAAAATGATTAAACAGTCATGTTTTTGTGTCATCGATAAAGCACAGCTTCACATTATTTGGCATCGTTTGTCCCTCTGTCTGTCTCTCTGGGCATAGTCACATTTTGACATAACTCTCTTATTGTATATAATACGTTTATGAAACTTTCACGATAGATTCATTTTGATCAGACGCATCGCCCAGTCAAGATCAAGGTCATGTTCAAGATCACATTCAAGGTCAAATGATAATACAATCAAAAGGATTTTTTCTTAAAAATGCTCAATTTCGGCATACTTATTTCTTCGATATATACCTACAACTTGTTTTATTGAATCTAATCAATTGTTAACTATTCTGAATTGATCATTTGCAGTAAAGAAATTAAATATTGATTACTAATTTTTACAGTGAGATAATGTGAGATTTTACTGTGATATAAATTTGGTGTTTTGGGGGTCAGTTTTCAATCTTGCGTCTTCTTTATCCACCAACTCTAATAATAGCCAATTTTAACAATTTTACCAATTTTGCTAAAAAAATATGAGTTTTGAAAATATATGGCTGTTTTTAATCATGAATAGGACAGTTGATGAAAAAATCAAAATTCGGGAAAAATGCATAACACTTGCATATGTAACTATCCCTTATATATCCACAAATGTGCCAAATTATTTATTCTATTAATTTATACATCCATAATGAATATGTATGCAACAATTAAGAAAAATTGATCATTTTTCCCAGGGTACACTTCTTCCCCTTAAATTTCATGTATATATAATAATACAAATTCTGAAGTATGCTGCATATCTGATTCCCTCATACAATTTGTAAAGATACTTACACATAAACTCAATGTTTGTACTGGACGATTGTATTGCAGTTTCGTCTTCTATGTTGTTTGCGGAGCACTTGACTGTTCTGAGGTTTTTATATTTATCAAAACGTAAGCTGAGAGTACTCGTTACATTATATCTCGTCGTTTCGGATCCTGTTACACTGACTGTGAACAAGCTTGGATCGTAAACTCTCTCCGAGTCTATAAACCACTGGAATTTAGCCGGAGGACGAACATCTACCACTTGACATTGAACTGTGGTATTTAGTCCATGAACTATTGATGGCTGCTGTGAACTGTCGGCCTTCGGGGATATTGTTACACTTTCAATTGGAACTTTAAAACAAATGAAAAAATAATACACTCTACAGATGAAACCTCGTAATATATTATTTTTGTATTTCTGTTGCATAGATTTACAGTCATAATTATAAATAATGTCTGTATTAGGAATCCTAGCAAACTTTTGTTTTCTTTTAGAACACATTTTCAATTAACTTGAATATGAAAGGAATTTACATGCACAGAAGATACCACCTAAATGTATCGATTTATTATAGATATAATAAGCTAGTCAATGTATCCTTGAATTAATCACAATTGTAATAGTTCTTTATGGTACTGTACAGAAATAATCAAATCGCTGGTTTTTCATTAGTTGCTATGCATGTTTTATTTTGTTTTCACCATTATAGTCATATAATTCTATAATCCTATTTCAACAGTGTTATCTGAGAAACTTTATATCTCTGATATATTTCAGAAACAAATTATTGGGACCAATTGCGATGATATATATATATATATATATATATATATATATATATATATATATATAAATATATATATATATATATATATATATATATATATATATATATAATATACACAATTACCTGTCACTTTCAATGTAAAGTTGTTAAGAGAATGTCTACTGCGGTCATCTTTACATGACCATACACTTTGGTTCTCATCGTCTGTCATGTTCTCTTTTGGAATAGTGAGAGTTAAATTGTATGTGCCACGTCCTAGATAGGAACATTCTACAGAGTATCGCTCATTTGTGTTCCTGTTGCATTCACTTATACGAATATTATTTCGATATATTTCCGGGTCGCCTCTACTTGATGTATAACAAAACAGGTGGAATGGTTCACTAATGATGGCGTACTTAGCTGACGTCGTCAAATACCCAGCAGCTGGAAACAAAATAACTGTGTCTTATTTCAAATAGCCTGAAGAAATTGCGGGAAATGTTCACACAGTAATGATAACAAGGAAAAAACAAAAACAAGCAAACGACCCTGTATTTGAAAATCTTGATAATACCGAGAGTCTTCATATAAATGTACTTACTCATGACCACTTCACTATACCAAAATACACATGAAAAACCCAAAATGCTGTTAATTTAGTAATATATTCCAGCCAGTAGGTTTAGCATACTAAATTCACCAGTGAATACTTTTAGGGTGCACTGTAACCGGGCTGTTTCCTCCACCATTACAAACTGGCCACCACCACCATTATTGCCGAACAATTGTTGAGTGTGTTGTAAAAGACCAAACAAATAAAACTAAAAACATACTAAATTCACTATTCAGTGTTAACATATATATATATATATATATATATATATATATATAATATATATATATATATATATATATATATATATATATATATATATATATATATATATATATATCCGAGAATTTCGGATATCTCGAAGTAAACAGGGCGGTCCCGTAAATTTTGAGATAGCGAGATTCCACTGTATATATATATATATATATATATATATATATATATATATATATATATATATATATATATATATATTTGAAACCGGTTTTAGCGACCGCCTGTGTATAAAGACCACCTGGTCACAAAGATCGTTTTTGCTGTCCCCATTAGTACTTTTTGTGGACAAATAAACCTCAATATCAAGAACACGTGCACCTCCCTATAACGACCAGTTTACTTGTGTCCCTAAGGAGGTCGCTATTTACAATTTTAAATATATATATATATATAATTTATACTGTATATATAAATATATAGGATACTTACCTGCTAAGTTTCTTGTCACGAACAGAACCGTAATATGAAGATAAACAGACATTTTGAAGAAGTGTGGACAGGACATCTAGAAAAAAAATTACTTCCTGTTCGAATTGTTATATATTCTTGCCTTGTGTGTCTCTTTTAAAACGCCTAATACATCGTTTCCGAGATCCCGAACGGTTCAGATATTACAACGCACTGATCATGTGAGAAAATGAGAAAATTTAGGGCACTTTGGTAGAGGTGAATACGAATTAACCATGGAGTGTAGAGGAAATCAATATAAATCAAAAAGCAAATGCTGATATGTGGTGTCATGTTGAAAGTAGGAATCCAAAGAGAATTAAACGAATTTACCAATAAAAATATGAACCTACAGCTAAACCGTAATTAGGTCTATGACTGATACGCCGTCACTGACACTGATGTAAAGTCAAATCAGGAATATACACCTGGCCAAAAACTTTAAGATAAAGGAGAATGATTATGTTAACATATTCATTGTAGGACCTTTTGTATCAGTCTGAACTTATCATTTATCAGCTGATAAGAATACTACTATAGGGTGCCCGCAATTTTGTCCAAAATATGCCTTACATTTTGTCACGTGGTGATGAAAGTTACATGACAGAGGGTGGTCTGTCGACAGATCTCGGAAACGACTTATAGTTTGCAATGAATGATATGTAATTCTTTGGTCATATGAAATAGAATAGAAAGCTATGCTAATACAAGAGAAATAGCAACAAAAATAATTACAACAACATTAACAACAACAACAACGATTACAACAACATAAAAAACAACAGAAATTAGGCAGAGAAAAAAGAGATACAGATAAAATAAGAGATGACAAGATATAGAACCTGAGAGAGGATTCTGAATAAAACCAAATTGTCAGTGATATTACACATGATATAATGATACGCACAGGTACAGCTGTTATACATGTATATACTGTGCCAAATAATTGTCTGGTACATAAAAATTCTACAGTTACAAATACGGAATATAATGCAAGGACATTAAACATAATTTGTAAAGATACTTACTTATAAACTTAATGTTTGTACCGGACGATTGTGTTGCAGTTTCCTCTTCAATGTTATTTGCGGAACACTTTACTGCTTTAAGGTTTTATATTTATAAATAATGTAAGTTGAGAGTACTCGTAACATTATACCTCGTCATATCGGATTTTGTTACACTGACTTTGAACAAGCTTGGGTCATTTTGTAAGAATATGATTTGTTCCGCCCTTGACGAAAGTACATATCTTGAATAGATCAAAGCTCACATTGAGTATAATCATCTTGTATATAACATGCCGGATACAATTAGACACTTTGTATGCAAACTAATTCCTTTTTCCGGACTTGTGTGTTATTATAAATATCATAAATCAAAATCAATTATTCTATTAAGAACATATATGTCATTTTTTCTAGTAAGTATATATATACGACACGGACAAATGGGTCAAATTTTCGGGACGACCTGTCCCTTCATCAGGACAAAACGATTGAAATATCATAAAAACGAACACACACACACACACACACACACACACACACACACACACACACACACACACACACACCTTTTGGTTATGACTTAATTTATTCATTTAGCATTATTGCAGTTTCTTGGTTTTTTTTTCACTTTAATCCAGATCTATTCACTTTTCATTAGTAGTTTGAATTCCGTTTTATAGTTATTATTTTGTTTGATGTTAATTTTTATTAGTTTATCAACACACACACTACCCTTGAAATATGTAGCATTTCTTCCATTCTCAATAAAATATATATATATATATATATATAATATATATATATATATATATATATATATATATATATATATATAATATATATATATATATATATATTATATATATAAATTTCCATTATCCGGTTGTGTGTGCGAGTCTGTGTGTGTGTGTGTGTGTGTGTGTGTGTGTGTGTGTGTGTGTGTATTTGTTCGTTTTCCTGATATCTTAATCATTATGTCCTGATGAAGGGACAGGTCGTCCCGAAAATTTGACTCGCACTTTGTCCGTGTCGTTAGTAATTTTAGTAATTTATATATTCTTTTTTGACTTGTATCTATTGTTTAGATCCGATACCCTAGGATATATATATATATATATATATATATATATATATATATATATATATATATATATATATATATATATATATATATATATAACCACTTTAGCGACCACCTGTGTATAAAGGCCACCTGCTCATAAAGACCGTATATTGCTGTCCCCATAGTACTATTTTTATACAAATGAACCATGCGCACCTCCCTATAAAGACCGTTTATTTCTGTCATAGGGAGGTCGTTGCTTACAAGTTTCACTGTATATATATATATATATATAAAATTTATACTGTATTATAAGATATATAAGATACATACTTGCTAAATTTGATGTCATGAAAATAACCGTAATATGATGCTAAACAGACATTTTGAAGAAGTGCGGTAAGGACATCTAAAATAAGAAATATTTACTTCCTGTCCGATTTTTTAAATTTTCTTGCCTTGCATCTCTCTTTTAAAACGTCCTAATACGTCGTTCCCGAGATTCAGAACGTCAGATCATGTGGTTTTGCGAATATTAAGGGCACTTTGGTAGCGGCGAATACGAATTAACCATGGAGGGTTGAGGAAATAAATATAAATAAAAAGCAAGTGCTGATATGTGGTGTTGTATCGGATTCCAGAGAGAAAAATAGGCCAGATAAATATTCTTTGATGGACGACAATTCATTTAAAAGAATTTCCCAATAAAATATGAACCGACAACTGAAGCGTATTTAGGTCTATGACTGATAGCCGTCACTGACACTGATGTAAAG
>BROG01002063.1:0-17131 GCA_030159075.1 Atrina japonica | reverse complement strand
CTTTCCCAATTTTATCTAGAAAAAAGATCCAGTTAAATTTATAGAAAAACAGAGTGCCATTATCTGTCATAAAAATCAATAATTAAAATTTTTTTAGCTTTACCAGGTAAATATTTTTTCTTAAAATTTTAACTTTTTATGCAAAGCACTTGGCAAACTGATAATATTGATAGTACTGTATGACCAGGTACCTGGAATCAAACCAGGGACCTATAGCCAGGGAGTTGATATTCTCCCATGGTTCAAAGATTTTTCCTTCTTTTTTACTGGGAATGAATACCTTGTAAACCCCTAGGGTATTGACAAGCTAAATGCATTATGATGTCACAATACAATTTATGATGTCAAACTTCTGTGGCTTCTACATGTAGAATGCAGAACATATTTATGTTAAACTTGACACTGATCTGCGTAGAGCTACATGTACATAGATGTGTAAATCATATGTAAATTGACATTGACATATATTTAAGACATGGGGAAAAAATAAACCCCTACCTTGAGGGTATGACAAAGGAATCTCAATCCAAGGATATGATTCTTGAATGACAAACCCGAGGCTCACCGAGGGTTTGTCATTCAAGAATCTTACCTTTGGATTGAGATTCCTTTGTCATGCCTTCAAGGTAGGGGTTGATTCTATTACTGTTCCACTCAATCACCAGCAGCTGTGTTACATGTAAAAAGCATTAAGACAACAAGAGGCCCAAGAGAGCCTCAATCACTCACCCGAAAACCATCTACAGACCAAGAAGAATATGTACATGTAGGCTGCTCTGGTTAAGAAACATAAATATTGCAGTTTTAAGAAATTCATAAAAAATACCTAAAATTAAAAAATTCAGCAAAATTCTTGCACAAAAAACATTTCTTCACCTATATACAAGTAAAACACATGAAATGAATGCATTATTGTGAAGGTAAAGGGAGATAATTGAGGAAATCATGCAAAAATTAATGAAAATGACAAAGTCTGAAGACTTAAAAAACATGTCAAAAATTAATATTCCGATTTCTATGCAAAAATACAAAATTGAATCATACATTCATGAAGATCACTCAGAAACAATCTGTTTTCCAATTCATGTAGCGGTTCTGGAGAAGAAGATTTTTAAATAGGGGTACCTTATGTGATCTATTCTGCCCCGCCCTGGATCCCACCCCCTTGACTTGATCTAGTTGAAATCTATAAAACTTAAAAAAAGAACCTTGAGCACTTCTTCCTATTTAAGTTTCGTCAAGAATCCCTTCGGTGTTTCAGAGAAGAGGAGTCGAAAAATATGAAAAGTTTACCCCTCCCTATAAAGTTTTTCTTGAGTTCCCTAAGGAAGGTCGTTATATACAAGTTTCACTGTAGTACTAATTAACTTGTACTTCTACAGTGAACCTGTCTTGAGAACCATCCTTTCCTGGCGACTGAATGTTAGTTCTCTCAAGACAGGTTTTCTCTCAAGAGGTTTTATTTACGAAGGGATACTTAACTGAATGGTTTTCAAACTGTGGTTCTCTAGAGACTAGTGGTCTATCAAGTACGGTTTCCACTGTTTACATGTATGTAAACCTGAAGTAAAATCTGAAGGAATTGGAGTATTAAGTTTACTACACCATGCCAAATCCATCCTGGCCCATCCCATAATGCTGCTAAAGTTTTGCCTTGCTCCGTCCCCCCAAAATCGAGGATGACTGAACTTTGGCACATAAGGGCTCGAAGTTTTTGCTTGCTACTTGGGACGATAATGATAAAGATGCAGAAACAAGGATGATGCGTAAAAAAAAAGTAGCCAGAATCAGAGGCAGGAGAAATGAGATGAATCTATTGGATACACGAGCGCCAAAGGACCCATTTCCAATAGGTCTATATCAAGACTATCAATTGTTTGCCAGACGGATTCCAAGAACATGTGCGATGTCCACTCCATCATTCCTGCAAATAAACAAACAAACAAAAATAATCAAAACATTATACAAATATAAGAAGTCTCAGATACCAAGGTATAAATCATTAGGATGTCCAGGATATAGGTACAAATCTGATAAAAAATTGACAAACACAGACTTCTTGAATTCAAGAGTGGGAAATCAGGTGCCATTAAAGGAGTAAGCATCCCCTGTCGACCGGTCACACCCGCCGTGGACGCCCAGTCAAATTAAAATGAAATACATGGGAACGAATCCTCGTCATAACTGGTACAGATGTCTCAACAACCACCATCGAACAGGTAACTCAACATTTCACTTAGTGAAACAGATTAGTCACAAACAAGACTATTATACCGACCGCCAAATTTGCAGAGTGTTGACATCAAATGCAGTTTTCGATATCCCTGTGTCAATAATTTGTCAGTGAGTATTTTACCTCTGCATATGACATGTTCATATGTTGAACATGTTCTGGCATATTTGATCATTTGTGAAAAAAAAACTCCATATGCTAGTGATTGTGGGATATTACTACTTAAATGTGGGAAATAAACGATGGGAAAGCTGAAATTGTCGCGTTTGTCGTATAGCTTAGTTGTTAATATTCCATCTGTGTTTATAGTTAGTAAAATGTCTAAGTATGAAGCAATGTGTGCTTTATTCTGTTGTATCTTTAATTTCTAGCTCGTTGGGATATATCGCATTGACATATGTACGAAAATTGTCATTATTAATTGACAAAATGTCATCAATAAATGTCAAATTAAAGGACACCACTAACTTTTTCTTCTTTTGATTATGCAGCTTCTGAATGAAGACTGCTTCATATGAATAAAGGAACAGGTCAGCCAATAAAGGAGCACAATTGGTTCCCATAGGAATACTGACAATTTGTTGAAAGACCACGTCTACAAACATTATAAATATATTGTCTATTTGAAATTCCAGCATCTTTTTTATATCATCTTCAGTGTATTTATGTGTAGAATCAGAGTGGTGTTTGACATAATAAGTATCATGATAACAGTAAAGGTTTTCCAGGGCTCTACAACACTAAAAAAATTCACTCTTCATTTTGGCCTAGTGAACCAGAAAGTTTACTAAGCCAGCCCAGGAACTTTTACTTGCCAGATATATATAATATATATATACTATATATAGTATATATATATATATATAATATTCTATATATATATATATATATAACTATATATATATATAATATATATACCTATAGGTGTGTGTGTGTTCTTGTTTTAAAAAAAAAACTAATGGAAATGAAAATAAAGAAATGAAAATAAAGCACATTAATCCTTTTTAAGTTGATATCAACTTCTTATTGTTTCAATCCATTTAAAACAAGGTATTAAATTGCATGTTGACCTTTTTCTTCATTTTTTCATCTATCCGTGGAGTGTAGTGTTTATATCCTATATTTTTCATATTTGTTGCCCTAATATTGAGGCAACCTTAAACTTCGTTTTTAAATTTTTAATGCCGGTTTCTTTTCGACAAAATTTACAAAACATAGTCTGCCCACAAGAATTGGAAATTTTGTCTGTAAGTTAAAATTCAGAGTCAAACACTCGTGACTTGATCAGCAGAAAAACACCAATAAAGTTCTTTAGTTTATAGGTGTTTGTTCGACAATCGGGTGTTTCACTCTCAATTTTAATTTACAGATAAAATTTCCAATTCCACCTGTGGTTAATCCCTTTGGAGATTCTGTCGCGGCACCACAATAAAAACGGCCACGACAGAATCCCCAAAGGGATTAGGCTGTGGTCTGCCTGCCCTCCTCGTCGAACACTAGGCCGAACTTTCTGCCCTGATTTTACCACTAAAAAATCGCTTAAAATTAAGGCACATAGTTCGGCCTAGTTGAACACTAGCCATAACTTGGTTCCAGTATTCCTTTAACCATGATATTTAAACTTAGTAGTGTCTAATGAAGAGGTAGATGCTTCTGTTGAAATTGACAGAGAAAAGAAAATGCCATCGTGCTCTGTTAGGAAAGTTTCATGTTGAAAACATGAGAGCGTACAACATGTTTTTATACAGTAATCAATGTGCGTTAAACACTCTAGTTTATCGGAACTGAAAAACCCAAATTGTTGTTGTAAAGTGCATAACAGACCATGGTTTCATTAATGTAATTTCACAGTGAAAATGGACAAACTTTTGATTTCCGGCTCGGGGGAAAAAACTGGTCGTAATGTGGCGACTGAATGACAATAAACACTCACCAAATCTTAAAAAATAGTCGCATTTGCAAGTGATTTGGTTGCATTGTAGAGCGTTTTTTTCTTAGCATTCCACTCAGTGATAGCCCTTTTCAAATCTTTGAGGATTACATACAAAGATATATTTAGTCATATTTAGTTTTGTTTTTATAATGTCCTAATTATGAGCCTACATGGTAATTCTGCAACTTAAATAATTAAGTGAAAAAATGTCTTGAGTGAAAAAATATGTATATCTACGGCATCAGTTACTATTTTTACTCTACGCTTAAACTTAATTTGCATTTTTTAAATTATTCAATAAAGATATGTTGAAATACACATTATGAAAAAGCGATCCAACAAAGTAAAATATTATAGATAAAATCATGTCGTTTCTGTCCAATAAACTCATCTATATTATGTCAATATCCCATTCGGTAAGTGTGTTGTCAGGACAAATTTCACCACGGAAGTGCCTGTTACTTGTGACACTTCGAGATATACCCAGATGCTCAGATGCCCCTATACACAAGTCATGCAAATGAACTTTGGTTTGGCACAATAAACATATCTTCATACATTTTGTATTCAACTTGTGTTAAAGGCATACTGGTATATCAACACAAAGTCTTGTTGTATTTCTGAATAAAAATGCAAAAAATTAAAAGATAATTAGGATGTAAAACCGGAGCTCACATGTGTGACTTGTGTATCAGAAATAATATCGTAATAATTTCTTTGAAATGCATCAAAATTATGTTAAATTTTACATTAGGGAGCCAAATATAAATATATTTAATAATTAAGTTGTTTGTCTGATTTATCATTTATAGAGGGCGAAGCCCTCATATATGTAGAGAAGCTCACATTTTAATTCCTACTACATCCGGGGACCTGTATTACTAATTGTGAATTGTAAATTGCGCGAGGCATAAACAAAATGTCGGAATTGCAAAGTTATTTCTTCAAAGCACATTGCAAACGATTTAATAAAGTATTGTACTAGCAAACATTTTGCAGACTGAGACTAGGCCTTAACAACTAGGGGTGTAGTACATTGAACTCGATCACGAAGCGCATCCATTATTCGGGTAATGTGAACTGCACGAAGTGATGGATACTCTCGGATAGAGTAAAACATATAGCAAAAAACATAATGTTGCATTTAATTCATAACTAATAAATTATAACATAGATTCCCTATTTAAGTTTTATTAACACCAAGGAAAACTGTCAGCCCACTCAATATTTTGTTTAAAACAATTAGTGAATGACCGGGACATTTAGGCCTATGTGATAAATACACTGAACATTAATCCCTTTTGGGATTTTGTCTTGTTGCCCCCGATAGGTGGCAACACGACAGAATCCCCAAAGAGATTAACTAAACTAAACATGTAAAACTGTTGATGAATGCTTTCGCCCTCTCCATAAGTTTACCTATGTATTATTATTTATATTGTTGTTTCTGTGGTTTTTTGGTGTTTTAGGCAAATCGTTATTGTTTTCGGTATTTCCATAGACCGATTTAAGATGGGATTATCATTTGAAATTAAATTGCTGATTCCTCAAGATTGGACACGACTCAAACTTGCATATCAATTTCGATTGAAATTTTGTATGCAAAAATAATAGAGGGCGAAGCCCTCATATATGTAGGGAAGCTCACATTTTTTTTATTCCTATTACATCCGGGGACCTGTACAAACGACTAATGGTAAAAAATTTGCTCAGGAATCGTTGGAATTGCGTGTGACATAAACAAAATTTCGAAATACAAAGTCATTACTTAAAAGGGCGCATTGCAAAAGAAGTAATAAACTACCACACTAGAAGAATACGTTTTGCTAGACCGAGACTAGGCCATAACGACTAGGGTTGTACATCGAACCCGACCACGAAGCGCCGCCATTATTCTGGTAATGTGAACTGCACGAAATGGTGGATAGGCTGGCATAGAGAAAAATATATAGCATAAAAACATGTCTGTGCATTTAATTCATGACTAATAAATACCACATATATTCAAATTTAAGTTAGCATCGCAAGGAAAAAGTCCTGCCACTCAATATTTTGTTTTTTCTTTTAAACAATGAGTCAATGACGCGGGACATTTACGTGATAAAAACATGCTGAATTTTAATCCTCCTTTGGGAATTCTGTCGTGTTGCCCCCGGTAGGGGGCACCACGGAATCCCCAAAGGGATTAAACTGTTGATGAATGCCTTCGCCCTCTCCATAGGTTTACCTATGTATTATTTATCTTGTGTATAACGGGTAAATAAAATATGAACTAAGTGTAGAGTTCATTAAAGTGACCATTCACAGGTAAAACCCTTACTTTGGCTACTTTTTTATGCAACTGCTGATTGCATGCATATCTCGGACGAAAACAGGAAATTGCAAGTGTATCGATATAGCAAAAATCGAAAGTGGTATGGATAATAAACAAATTCGGAATGTATTTCGATCAGAAAAAATATTAATAAAATGTATGAAATTAACGACTGATAAACTTATGATATATTAATTGTACCAATTTTGGTAAAATGTGTGATTCATTCGCTTTAATAATATATTAAATATTAATCGATCGTGCAGTGGGGAGATCCGGATTTTTTAGGACATCCTAAATTCCGTTATGATTTTGACATTAAAGAAACTGTATAGCATAACATCCGACTTTGAGTTTTTTTGTGGTGCTGAAGAAGAAGGCCTAGGCCTAGCAGAAGAACTTTTTAGATTTATAGGTTTGTATTTATCTTCTAGAAATTAAATCGAAATAAACTGTCATGTATTTAAGTCAAATTACGTGGTTGCTATTTTTTACTCTGTCATCTTCCATCTAATAGTAATCTTAATTAAAGTCACTTTATTGATTACACAAGGGTGGATCCAGTATTCCGAAGGTTTGATAGCCCGGTAGACTGAAGCCAGTGAAGGGAAGATAATTCGAGGGTCTGATAGTTTACAGGTTCAATAGTCCAAAGGTCTGATAGCCTGAAGGCCCGATAGTCCGAAAGTCCGATATAGTTCCCCAAAACAGAGGTTGCTTATATCGGTATCAGGTAAATTTGTCACCAAGTAACTTCAGTACTTGCAAGCAAATATTTTCAGCACTTCCAAAAACATGCATTTAAACTTTATTTTTAGGAATTAAAATTCATCATGAGATATAAATTCATTTATTTTAATCAATATTAGCTGCTGATATATACTTGCTCATGTGCCAAAAATACTTGATGCAGAAAAGTTAAGTGCCGAAGTTACTTATACAAGTGCCGAAATTACTCGGTGCCGAAAATACTAAATGCCAAAATTACTAGAATTCCTTATATCCAAGATTTGTAAAGTCACTCGTTGTTACTGTCACTGGACTCTGCTCTGTAATCATCTTTCGTTTTGATGACAAAGCAACTATAGGTTCCAGAAAAGAAAACATAACCATCAAAGTTGGAGAGTATGAATGCATGGTACATTACATGTGTGGATCCAAAAGGGAGGGTAGGGAGGGGTAATGGATGTCTGGACCTTCTTAGTCATCCAAAAATGACTATTTGTGCATAATTATCATATAATGAGGTAAGAATTTGTCTCAATCTTGGAAACCCCTTCTCGCTATGGAACGACAAATTAACAGAAAGTCAAATAATTAGTGAGCTCTTTGATTAATTGGAGAGGTCTCTAATTCTATTAAACTGCACATTTTTTTAATCAAAGTGCATTGATTAAATTAGCCCTCATTAGGGCTGTCATTGATAGACTCAATATTGACAGAGCTCTACAGCACTAAAAAATTCAGTCTTCATTTGGCCAGTGAACCAGAAATTTTACTAGCCAGCCAGAAACTTTTACTTGCCAATATATATATATATATATATACATGTATATATATATATATATATATATATATATATATATATATATATATATATATATATATATATATATATAATATGTGAATGTTTTTTTGTTAAAAAAAATTCTGCTGGATGAAATGAAATAAAACTTTAATTTTTTCAGTCGACATGACTTTTTATTGATTCAATCCATTTTGAACAAGATGATTAACTGTTGTCCATTTTTTAATAAATCCGGGAGTGTTCATATGCCTATATTTTTCATATTTGTTGCTCTAATATTGAGGCACACTTAAACTCTGTTTTTGAATATATAACGCTGGTTTCTTTTCGACAGAATTTACAAAACACAGTGTCTGCCCACAAAAATTTGAAATTTTATCTGTAAGTTAAAATCGAGAGTCAAACACCCGATCGTCACACAAACACCTATAAAGTTCTTTATAAGGTTTTTGTCCGACAATTGGGTGTTTGACTCTAGATTTTGATTTACATATAAAATTTCCAATTCCGGCTGTGTCTGTGGTTTGCCCGCCCTCCTCGTCAAACACCTGATTTCAGGCTCGGGAAAAAACTGGTCGCAATGTGGCGACTGAATTAGAATAAAGACTTGCCAAAACCTAATATATGGTCACATTTGCGAGTGATTTGGTCGCATTGTAGAGCGCTGATCGATGTATCGATATACAAATTGATTCGATGCGATAATCGATACATTTTTTTTAGTATCGATACATTTCATAATGCATGTATTTTCCAATTTCCAATTTCCAAAATTTTCCATTTGTTTTACTTCATGTTCTTGAACTATGTTATATTTTATTCTAACTGTTCAATTTGTTCAAATAAACAATTTTTTCCTTGCAATAATTTCTTTTAATCATCAGAAAGTAAAATACACAATAAAGCACCTAAATATCATAATGAATCTATATATTTTGAATGCATTTAATAGAGGTACCAAATCAATCGATTTATCCGTAGAATTTCTCATCAATGACAGCACTAGACCTTATACATGTACATATATTAGTTCAAGAAGACCTGGCAAAAATTCAATTAGGCCGCAAATTAATTCATACTTACCCACCCACATACAGGTAGAAACAGTGGGTATGGCCACGTTTGTGGCTAGTGGGGATGTAGAATATTGAACTATTTGAGAAGCTGTATAAAAGTTTCATCCCGTCTTTTAGATTCTCTTTTGATTAACCTTCAGACTTGGGGCCTTTAGACTATAGGACCTTCAGACTATCGTAGATCAATCAGACCTTCAAACTATTGGCACGTTGGAATATTGGGCCTTTGGATTATATGACCTTTTGTATATTAGAATGCAGAACTTTTCAACCTTCGGACTATTGGGCCATTGGACTATCAGACCTTCGGGTTATCGGTGCTTCAGAATACTGGGCATACACCATTACTTTTGATTTTGGTGTAATTAGAAATGATCATTCACAGATTATTTGATACATGTAGTAAGGTCAGACTCAATTTTCCATTTAACTTATCCATCATGAGATGAATATCTACATTGGATTATTACAATAAAATGAACTTAAGGAAGTGCCTTGAAAGTGAGCGCAGTTCCATTTTTTATAAATGCTGGAAAAAGCATTCATCATGGCTCTATCCAATCCCACCAAGGAAACGATTTCCCACAAATGTTTAATTATCGCAGTTTAATTATCATGATTATGATGTCAAATATTTAGAACATTAACAGTTCTGGAAAAAAAAACTGACTAGAAAAAGTGTCCAAAATGTTTTGAATATGTTAATATGAAGGATGGCTGGTTAAGCATCATGTTGAGAATCTGGAGAATTTGGGGGGGTTCAACATGTACAGCTCCTGACATACTCACTGTACACCTGGAAATTATCACTCCTGTTTAATATTGGGCCACTGTTAAAAAATTGTTTGTTTGATGTTGCCTGTCCATGCCTTCCAGGTGTGAGTAGGTTGGTAGGCAAATTACTTTTTTTTTTTTAAAAGAAAAGGAAATCTGACAAAGCAAGAAAGGTATGCTTTAATAATGGTCTCATTCTCTGTAAACATTTTTAATACAATGTAAATGCTGGCATATACAGTTAATGTGAAGAAAGATTGACATGTGTCTCCATGTATATATTATAAGCTCACCTGGTCTAGGAAGGAGCTTGAAGTTTGTTATTGAAGCGTGTAAACAATATTTTAAAGAAACAAGTAAATAAAGATTGGTTGATGGAACTGGATCAGAAAAAAAAAATCTGAATACAAAAAATGTGAAAAAAATAATTTGGGCAGCAGCATTTTGGGCGGATAGGCAGGCAACACCAAACAATTAAAATTTTATTTTAGGCCTTGGCTTTTTTGCCCTTAGATGAGAGGACATGTAATTTATAGACAAAACTAGGCTACTTCCTGATCTGAATTCATAAATCTTTTAGAAAACTTAAAAACTTATTGATTAAATCTTTTGAGACATTGCATGACATACAGAGCCGGCCTGGCTCAGTCGGTAGGGCGCTCGACTCTTGATCGTGAGGTCATGAGTTCGAGTCCAGCCGACAGCAGGTTGGTTACCTGTCCTTCAGATGAGACAGTAAAAACTGAGGTCCTGTGTCACAGTAGGTGTCGGCATGTTAAAGAACCCTCACTGCTCAATGGCCATAAGTGCCGAGCATAGGCCAAAATTTTAAGCCCTTCACCGGCATTTGGTGACGTCTCCATATGAGTGAAATATTCTTAAATGGGACGTTAAACAACAATAAAGAAACAAACAAAGCATGACATGCACTGTATCTGCTTCACGAAATTCAATAATCTGAACTAAGATTATTATTTTGTTGGTTCAGTAGAACATAAAAATGGAATAATACTTTAATACTTCTTTTTTCAGACTTAAGCATTTAATATTCATAAATTGTAACTGTGAAAATTATAAAATCTTAAAATAAAGATTCCAATTTTAAATGCCATGTGTTGTAAAAAAAGCCATATGCTATATGTTTTGAGCAGTTTCAAATATCTAAATTTTCTTTACTTACACTTATTTATCTTACAACGATTAACAAACAAGTTTAAAACAACTTATATAAATATATAAGCTCATTGGTTCTGATGTTGGTGTTATGGGGTGCTTGCTGTGGGAGGAAACTGGAGTATCCGGAGAAAATCCATGTGTCCGACCTCACGACCGCCATACCATCTCTTATACTCCCCTGTCCAATCCGAGGATAGAACCCCGGAAGTGAGTGGCTAATGTGACAGCTGTTAAAGGGCAGCACTCAATTATTTACCAAGAATTATCTTTAATTGTTTAATTTTCTTACATTTTTTGTTGTTTGTTTAAATGGTAGTTTTATGCCACACTCAACAATTTTTCAATTATATGGCGGCAGCCAGTTTTTAGTGGTGGGAGACAGAGCCTGGTTACAATGTACCCCATACAAAACCACCAGACTTCCGCTTTTCTTACTTACATGTTATATAGATCAAACTTATAATATCTGTTGTCAGAAAGTATAATAACTGTATAATACATTGTCAAAATATTACTATAATTCCAGATACTTCCAGCACAGTGTAAGGGCCTTTCTACAGAATGACCTGTTAATATGGCAGAATTCTATCAGCAGGAATACCCATGCGATTGATTTTAGAATTTGATCCATGTAAGACATTCGAGGGATATTCAATTCCAATAATGTACACATTCAATTGATCAGTGCTATCAGGTTCATTGTACATTGTAATTAGTCAATATGCTTCAAGAAGAAGAAGAGCCAATGTCAGTGAATAATAGCGAACTGGATTTACCATTAATGGCCAATATAGATGATATTGAAGTGTATCATTATATTCTAGATCTTCAGTGTTTAATGGAGAAAAAAGAATTCCATGGTTCTATCACATTGTTTTGTAAACCAAGTGATACATACATGTATGATGAAAAGAAAAAGAATAAGAGTACCACAAAAGATACAGACTTATCGGTAAATGATTTGGAATCATTAGACTGCGATGGTGGTGATGTTGATGCTGAAAAGTTACAGAATATCAGTCAAACTGCCGTGGATATTCCTGTCAGTAATGTTACGGACCCATTTTCTGCAGATGGTGCAGAATCAGTCCAAACTTGTTATAAAGCATGTAAAAAGTATAAAAAAGAAGAAAATATATTGGAAACAGGAGCAGGCTGAAAAAACATCTCCCTTGACAAAAACAGGAAATTTAGATAATGGTAACCACCAAAATGTGATAAAAAATGAATCAGATCAAGACTACAGTCATAATATGTGTACAAGTGTACCACATGAACCACTCAATCAAGACTGTAGCCATAATATGTGCACAAGTGTACCACATGACCCACTCAATCAAGACTGCAGCCATAATCTGTGTACAAGTGTACCACATGACACACTAAATCATGACTGTATCCATACATGTAATGTGTGTACATCTGCACCAGAGGAACCACACAAAAATCAAATGTTATCAACCAAATCTGATATTCTGAACTATGCCGCGGAAGACTTTTGTCTTATTTTAGATAGTAACTGTATCAATGTCTTGTCAGTGAATGAACTGTGTATGCCGTCAGATTTATGTGCAAATGTTGAGAAGTGTTGTGTAGATACAGACCAGCTACAAACTGCTAGTCAAGATGGTGCACCATTGTCGTACTCTGTGGGAAAAAATCATATAAAGATCTGGAAGACAGGGATAAAAACATCACAACACTTCCCAAATGTTGTACAAATTGTTTACCAAACACAGGAAAATGGACAGTCTCTGAAGTGGACAGTTGACCAAGATGGAAAGTATGTACATTTGTACATTTTGTTGAAAGTCTAAAACACATTTAGTATTTTGTTTTCTTAACATGATTAATTTTGTAACATGATACATATACATGTACTTTGAAATTTTGAAATCATAATATACCTGTACATTGCCTTTGCAAACCAGAAATTGAGATACAATGTTTATTGACAGTGTCCCAGCTAGAAATATGGAGAGGCTTTGTTCTCTACATAAAAGGGCACTACATTTAGTATTATCATGTCCATCATAAAGGGCACTTGCATTGCATCTGTCAAGACTCAACAAGAGGACACATATCTAGAATTTTCCATGTCACTGAAAATTCATCAATACAGTAAAACATCGATGAGTTGAAATTCATGATCAGGGGAGCACCTCGAACAGTTCGAAACTTCTGGACTTCAACTTATGGATGGTAATTGAAAATCATATGCTGTTAGTTTCAGAGGTTCTATACCCTGCTTCGAAACCATTGAAGACATAAACAGTCATTATAATTAATAATAAGTGCTAATATTAACTTTATTCTTGTGAAATAAAAACATTGAGTGAAAGAGAAGAAATACTTTGAACGACTTCGTACACATGTAAATTTTGACTTGTTTGTAGAAATTTTCATTGTTTTTATAAAATGAGCTCAAAATTTCATTCCAAACATTGAGAAATTCAACTCATCAAAGCTTGAATCATAAAATGTTAATAAGTAGCAGTAAATAACAAAATTATTTTGGACTTTGTCAGTAGCCCGAAACATCGAGAAATTTGAGTCATCGAAGTTGGACTCATTGAACTTCTATTGTTTATACCTTGTATTTTATGGTCCTACATGTACATGTATCATTAGCACCACTGTAATGCATTAATTCGTTTAATGAATATGAATGAGGCAGTATCGAAATTTTAATTTTGCAAAAAGTTATGTTTCTGTAAATTACTTGATGTTTGTTTGTTGTTGTTTAACGTCCCACTCAAGAATCTTTCACTCAAATGGATATGTCACCAAATGCTGATGAGGGGCTTCAAATTTTGGCCTATGCTCGGCACTTACGGCCATTGAGCAGTGAGGGTTCTTTAATGTGCCAACACATACTGTGACACAGGACCTCGGTTTTTACTGTCTCATCTGAAAGACAGGAAACCAACCTGCTGCTAGCTGGACTCGAACTCACGAGATCATGACCTCACGATCAAGAGTTGAGTGCACTACTGACTGAGACAGGCCAACTCAATTTCTTGATAAGTTAAACTGCAAGATCATTGAGTTAAAACAATATGAATAACTGAAAAATCCAGCATTTTCCTGTATGGGTTTTGTACATGTATATAAAGAACTTGCACAGAATGTTAGACATCATTGCTGTTTTTTTCCACCCGTGTGTGTCTTGGTTGGGGATTAACAGTGGGCAATGAATGATATTTTTAGCTATCCAAAATATTATCCATGTACGAAGATAAAATTGAATAGATAGAATTTTATGAAAATCTATGAAAGATCACCTTTAAATGTAAAACATGTAAAATTTAGATTTAATTTGAAATTTTTTTGCTTTGCAGTGAATGTGTATATACACATGGCCATTGGATCAACAACAGATCTTTATTTCCCAGTCAGGATGCTCCTATTGCCATGGCAACATGGCAGGCTGTCATACATGTTCCTAGAGGTCTGGTTGTGCTAATGAGTGGTGAAAAGAATCCTACAATATTACACAAAACAGGTTAGAAAAGGAAACAATAAAATATGTAAATTATTTGAAATCACCTTAACTCATCAACCCCTGAAAAATAATGGACCCTTCTGTAAATCAATTAATTAGACCAGTCTAAATGTGTCTTTAGGGGTGACTGAGTTAACCACGCAGAGGAAAACATCTGATATGTTGTTGTAGTTATGTTTTTCATTTTACTTTAGTGAATACTTGAATTTTGAAGGGGAAAAATGTGCTTAATATTCACCATTACCTGTCCACACATTTTACACGTGTAGATTATCTCCAAAATAATCATTCACTTCTAGAATCTGATGTTCAGATTTTGTAATAACAGGTCATTTCAAAGATAATATAATGATTTGACTGTTATATCAGATATTATCTTTCTACATATGTATATGATGTAGGCCTACACCAGAAAATTTAGTTGACTGTTATCAAAATTTTTTCATCAGATTTTCATTTTAGAGCTGAAATGCATGTGAACTACAATAATCAATTCTTTCTCATCAACTTTTCAGACTGGACATCATTTCATTTTTCCACAACAAAGAAAATGCCAAGTTCCACTTTGTCTCTGGCTGTTGGACATTGGAGTGAGGTTACAAGGTGAGTACAGTAGAACCACCTTATCAGCCAGATAAGTGGTCTCACAAGACCACCGGTCTCTGATAATGAGGTATATTGAAATTATTATTTTACTGAAGGGTTTTCGTAGTGTGTTCTCACAACACAGGTGGTCTTTTTGGACAGTGGCCTCTCAAGACAGGTTTCACTGTACATGTTTCTGACAGTAGTTTACTGTCATGTTTGCATCCATGTTTAGATACACACACATGCACTGCTGTGACATATTTATTCATTTATATTCCAGTGTGTCTGACAATCACATCAACAATGTCAAAGGGGACTTTTCAAAATGTAAAATTGCAATACATGTAGCAGTGAAAAGTAGAGACACTTAACTTAATATTTTTGCAGAGATTCACCTTTTGCATATTTAGTGGGATCACAAAAACTGACGTGAAAATGAATGTAATGAAGACTATATATCTGAAAAATTGCTACTGTTTGGTTTATTTAATATCATGCAGAATTCTGAATTAAAATCATGTTTTTTTTTTCTATTTCAGTGATGGATATGACACTGTTACTTCCATTTGTCCAATATCCTACAGAATATTTGCACCAGTGACCTACTCTAGTAGCAGACAAGAATTACATAGATATGTACCTGTGTGTTTGAGTGTAGTTACACAAATATTGGGAAAACATCCGTATGACAGACAGGATATCCTGATTGTTCCATCATCTTTTGACAGTATGGGAATGGCAAGGTATTGTAAAATTGTTTTCCTATTTGCTTTTTTCTATACACTGATGTGTTGTCTTGGACTGACCAAAATTGTTTTATCCCTGAGATTGAAGATGGTCGGGACATATTGCTGTCTGTCCATTTTCTGTTTGATCATTTGTCTGTTTTTTCATTGCTCTGTTTGTTCATTTGTCCGTTTGATCATTTAATTATTTGTCTGTTTGTAATTTTATTTATTTGTCTGTTTGTCCATTTGTCTGTCTGTTTGTCCATTTGTCTGTCCATTTATCTGTTTGTCCATTTGTCTAATTGTCCATTTGTCTGTTTGTCCATTTGTCTGTTTGTCCATTTGTCTGTCTGTTTGTCCATTTGTCTGTCCATTTATCTGTTTGTCCATTTGTCTTATTGTCCATTTGTCTGTTTGTCCATTTGTCTGTTTGTCCATTTGTCTGTTTGTCCATTTTTCTGTCCATTTGTCTGTCTGTCCATTTGTCTGTTTGTCCATTTGTCTATTGCTTTGTTTGTATATTTGTTTGTCCATTTATCTATTTATCCATGTGTCTGTTTGTTTGTTTGTACATTTGTCTGTCTGTCTGATTGTCTCATGTGTTTGTCCATTTGTCTGTTTGTCAATTTGCCTGTCCATTGTCTGTTTCATGTATTTGTCAATTTGTCTGTTTTTCTCTCTTTGTCTGTTTATCCATTTATCTGTTTATCCATTTATCTAGTTATCTATTTATCCATGTGTCTGTTTGTCTGTTTCACTGTTTGTCCATTTGGAACATTTTGTTTTCTGTTAGATAACTTGAGTTTCTTTCCTCAAATATTAAACCAATTTGGTCTGTTATATAACTTTATATAACTGAGATCTTTGGTGAGTTCAATTATGCCCAGCACTCAGTGATATTTAGCAGAGTTATGTGACTTTTAAAAAAATCTTCACACATGATGTAGCTCTTGATGTCATAGCATTTCTCCAACAAATCTTGTTTATAATTAAGGGTATTTTCCCTATCATGAAAAGATATATCTCTTTTTTACTGAAACAATATAATTACTTGCATTGTTTTAAAAATTGCATCCCCTGTTAAAATTCATTGGGATGAAAAAGAGCTACCGGTATACAGATTACTCTCCCAGATACTTAGTGAGTCCCTGATATACGCTTTATAAAACTCATGTAGAAAAGTGTCAAATTATAACTTTTTGCCAGTAATATTGTTTAAAATTGATGTATCTATGTTCAACTCATTTTACAAAAGAATTATGTTTACATGAAAATA
>BROG01002062.1:0-17191 GCA_030159075.1 Atrina japonica | reverse complement strand
GCCCATATCGCGGTATATCTAGGTTATGTTATGACCAGAACCACAGATCACCGTCTGGCTTCATAGTTACAACAGAAAGAAAGAAGTAAGGCCTAGAGCAACTTTGTCAAGCATTTCTTGATAATTAAGTCGATTTGTTTGCCTTCACTGGATATTCTTATCAGAAATAATTCGTCACCGGCATCAAACCAATCTTACCCAATATGTTATCAAAGCAGTTATTTGAAACTCACTGTTGTCACTGATAGTGAGATCCATCTAAATATTTTGTCTGTCAAAAAATTTGCATCTAAGCTCTCACTGTTGTGAGTGAGATGTGTCAATGGTTGTGAAGCCAGTTTCTATCATAAGTTCTCAAGGTACCCAGTGAGACCAGTCTCACTTAGTGTTATGTCAGCACATACAGTTATTCCAAACTCACTTTTGTAAGTGATATATCTCACTAATTCTATTTCCAACATCTAACATGGTATTTATCAGTTCTCACTACCTAGTGAGACCCATCTCACTTAATGTAATGTCAACATATACAAAGTTATTTAAAATTCACTGTTGTCAATGAGACACATCTCACTATTTGCCTCACTGTGCAAAGTGAGATTTATCTCACTAATATTGTCTGTCCAAAAAACATATCTATGCTCTCACTGTTGTGAGTGAGATATGTCTTCAATACCTCTTTAATACAATGTAGTATATGCTTTGTTTAACATGCCACTTCTACTGTAACGATGATCCAGAGTATTTATGCCTAATTTGAAATAAATACATCTATCACTTCCTATGGCAAAGAATGGGTGAATGTATAGCCATTTCCTGGTTTGAAAAAAAATATATATATTTACAACACATTTACATAGATTGACACACATTGTCCAAGCATTCAATGACTATATGTAAAATTTATTTTATGATTTAAATGATATCTGAAACACTGGATACATGCTAAAATTACATATCATTATTAGCAGTACAAATAGTTCAGTTATAGAATATACTAAATATATTACAACATATAAAAGCAGTTGCCAAGAAATGATGGACTCTTCCTTGACTTAGTATGACCTGTCAGAATTAAAAAAAATATATGTCGCCTTGGAAAAAATATATTTTAAAAAATATGGAATCAATCAAATCGCTCACTCACCTACAATTTTACCTCTAATCATAAAAAACTACTTATTAGTTTGGCATGGCATAAACACCTTATGTGAAAATAAATCAGGGGACTATTGTTAATTGCCTATTGATTTCATTCCATTATACTCATATCTATGACAAACAAATTGATTCACATTGGATAAAGAATATAAATATCCAAAAATATTACACATATAAATACAGTAAAACCTCTTTATAATGCCACTTCGCTTAACACTACAATCTTTGAAAGTCCGTTTTTCCAATTTTCCCTATAATTTCAAATAAAGTTTCCCTCAACATATCGCCAAACCCCTTTATAATGGCAAATTTTGGCGAAACAAATGGCGGTAATATAGCAAGGTTTACTGTATATAAATTGTATTACTTTTTGCTACATTACAGTTAACACATCTCAATAAATATCATATATTTCCTTCATTACAGTTATACAAAATTACTGTATTGTTATATCAATAAAATCAGTGATCTAGCTGGCGTAGGAACACCTGAATATCTTATAACCCTTTCCATGACCATGTTACGGCAGAATTGCACACATAAATTTTTCCATCAGCAATTGCTTTTATACCCCCAATGATGTTCAATCCTTAAATATATTCAAAATGATTGTTAAGGGCCAGTAATGTTTGATTTATTGCAAATAAAAAAAATATACATACATAATATATATACATTGCTTCCACATTTTTTGTTAACCACCTTTTTATTCAAATACCAAATGGTTTAAATATACTGGAGATGATTTAAAGAAAAAAAAAGCAAGTACATACACTATTCTGATTCCAAAATAGTCAACAGATACATGTCTGCTTCGATACATATGCATGTGCAGATAATAAGTAATCACATTTAAATGTCCACATTTGCAAAACCACTTCAAATAATTATTTTATTTCAGAAGCCATATTCCCTAGTCAAAGTGAGAGTCTCTTACATTTTGCTTAACATTCTTATTATCAAATAAAACACACACTACAAACACCTATACACACACACACACACACACACACAACACATACCAATGGTATATATACACACAACACACACTTATATACACACAACACACACCAATAGTATATATACACACAACAAACACTTATATACACACAACACACACCAATAGTATATATACACACACAACACAACACACACTTATATACACACACAACATACACCAATAGTATATATACACACAACACACATTTATATACACACAACACACACCAATAGTATATATACACACAACACACATTTATATACACACAACACACACCAGTAGTATATATACACACAACAAACACTTATATACACACAACACACACCAATAGTATATATACACAATATACACAACACACACCAATAGTATATATACACACAACACACACCAATAGTATATATACACACAACACACACCAATAGTATATATACACACACAACACAACACACACTTATATACACACAACACACACCAATAGTATATATACACACAACACACACTTATATACATACAACACACACCAATAGTATATATACACACAACAAACACTTATATACACACAACACACACCAATAGTATATATACACACAATACACACTAATATACACACAACACACACCAATAGTATATATACACACAACACACACTTATATACACATAGCACACACTCATAGTATATATACACACAACACACACTTATATACACATAGCACACAATTATACACACAACAAATACAACACATGTATATACCTATATAAGTGAACCAAACTGATAATATTTGACAAACTGTGCAGTTCATGACACTATTCAGTCACTTAAATTTTTGGTATAACACTAATACTAATATGCTTATTTGATAGCAAACGATGGTTATGCCTCAATGTTGTATACTCGTTGATTCAATTGTTTAGTTTAGTTATTGCAGCGAGCTCTACGGCAATACTACAAGCCTTACAATTTGTAATAGTTCTAGATTGTTGAGTCTACCTTCCCCGCGGATAAGAGCTTCTGTTTTACATATTGACTATAGTACTCGCATTGCACTTGACACATAGTCTGAACAGGGATTTCACAGGCAAAATACATTCAGCATTCCGAATAAAAAAGATAAATGTATAGGTATTGCCATAACCAGTACACATTTTTTATTTGATATAACCACTCTAACAAAGTTTGTAGTCAAAATGTTACTCCTCTTACAGTTACTCCCCTTTATGTCTCAACAAATTTATTTATACCAAATAACTTGATTTAAATGATTTTTTTATCTGGTTAAGATGCAAGTGTATTTTGATATGTCACTTTAGAATGTGATGTGAATCCATGGGAATAGTCTAACAATAATTCTGTATTCATATTTGTGGTCACTGAATAGTGTTTTGATAACAATAAATCAATATGACATACGAAATGAAAATTTCATTGTTTATCTAAATATTTAAATACATACCATAAGGGTGAAAATTCTACAAGAAGAACTATGTTTTTTTTATTTCATTTCTTTGTAACTCCAGAATCCAAACTGTTCATTAATTTCACAATCATTGTCCCTTCTTTGCATAAACTACTTGAGAAAAATAAAACAAGATATAGCATTAATAAATACAATAAACTTTATATAATATATGATTTCACAAGAAGGGATATTTTTATGAAATACAGATTTTTGTTTGCCTTTACAGAACAGATGTTTATACCATATTCCTTTTTTTTTACAGATCAACATACCAAATATTTGAATGCATTGAAATAAGCTTGATGGTGAAGTCAAAAACAATATATCCCACAATATCTTTATCAGATAGTATGTCAGGTCTTAACTCTTTTCATATCAATGCAACTTTTTATCTTGAAATATTATTCTGAGGTATTTTTTCAATCTGTTGTGTCTGCCTTTTTATCTGTCTATAACTTCTTTCTTAGATTTTGTCATGATAAAATGTTTTGAATGGAAAAAATTGAGTCTGTTATTGAAGTTGCAAGGTTTTAAACATGATATGTGAATTTACAAGAGATTTGTTGACAATACCAGAATAAATAAGTGGTTATGCTACTCCGGATCTGTGAAATAAAAGAACAACGATTAAGTTAGGGGACGAAAAACATGAAAATTGAAACCTGTGTAATTAAATGCCTATACATTACCTCCACAGTTCTACCAGTGCCCTATGTTGGCCATTAATGGAGTCCAAAATGGAGATGCTTTTCTCATCTATGTTACCTGCACAGTGGTTGTCATTAACATTCACAGGTGTGATGACATATTTGAAGTTTGAAAATAAAACCTGAAAATATATGTTTCATACTTGAAATTGCAACAATTGTCATAACCATTAAAATACTGTTGCCTTATACAAGTACCTGGAATTTGTTGAGTGAGCATAGAGGTTCAAAGAAACCTGTGTTGTTCAACCGATTTATCATTTGAAGCAACTTCACTGGATCCTTTAAATATAGACTTTTTAACAAACTTGCAGATATAGACTTGATAATCATACATATCATATTTAAAAGAGATTTGATCTTTGGTACATGAGATGAAAATTTTTAAGATGTTCCATCTTTTGCCTTTTTTTGGTCTAATTTGGCCCTAACCCCCTTTCATCACCACACTTTTTGCAATTTTATATGAGAAATTTACTCCTGCCAAGTTTAGGTAAAATTCACATATTGGTTTGCAAGAAGTCAAGCATGTGTGAAAAAAGATCAAAAAGTGACATTTTATGAACTGACAACAAAGTAGTGGGAGTCCTTTTATGTGCTATACCTTCCATAACATTGGGCCTCTGTTTTAAATCTGTGGCTTTTCTCCTTATGTAGAGTATTTCCTAAGGGAACAGTGAATACCACTTTTAAAGTATTTTTGGGATGGCCTGTTACTGAGAATCAAACTTGGGACTCATTTGCAAGTCAATCGTTCCACCACTAGACCAATGTAAGTGTCATCAGTTGAATAAACGTAAACCTATGCCATCGCAAGTGTCCCCAATGGCTGTTTTATTTTATTTCTTTGGTATTTAATGTCGCTATCAACAATTTTTCAATTATATGGTGAAAGCTAGATTTTAACTCATTCACCCGTTAACTCATATTTGAACTGATCTATGTCACCGATTTACAGCAAAGTCCATTGTTTTTCAAGGGTTGATAGGATTAATGGTAAAGGAGAAAACCTGATTACAATGTACCTGGAAGGAGACCATGGGGCGTCCAGAAGAAAACTGGACAACTTACAAAATAGGCTTAAGTTCCAGCTTCCTTGAGCCTGTGCTGACTAGAGATGATACTTAATAGTTAAAACTTAATGCTAAGATAGTCAACCACAAAGGTCTGACCTTATAACAGGTATACACATAATATAAATGCATCACAGTGAATCAAGGGGAGCATATCAAAGATTTCATATAAAAATCAATGAAAAGACAAAGTCTGAGTGTAGATCTTTGAATTCATGTTCCCAATAATGTTTCATCAAAATCACTTCAGTCAAAAATGATAAAAATTAATGGACAGATGGACAGACAGACAGACAGGCAGATGAGGATAACAGGTGATCAGACAATTTGCACTGAGATCTTCTTTCTAGGTGAGCTAAAATCAAACATACCTTTTTGAACAACCAGTGTTCTATAATCCCCTGTTGCCCCAAAACATCAATATATGATGGTATGTTGAAAATTTTGCAGTGGTTTTCATCTTTTAACAATCCCAAAAATGCATTGATAACCTACAGTTTAAAAAGAATCAAATCATATCAAATCAGAAATCAAACAGCAACTCAACCCTTTTCAATTGTGCCCTAAGTCCTGATGAAGTATAAAGTAATTCTAAAAAGAATTGTACAGAAATATGAAATGTAATTCAAACCGAAATCAGGAGTGAAGTGACATAAGAAAGGCTTATATGAAGCAATCAATTTTTGAGACTGCATTAAAGTAACGGAAATATAAATATTTATTTCAAATCTTTAAATCATGTATCTATTTCTAATTCATTTTAATAATGTAGACTAAAGTCATTTTCAAAAGCCAAAGCTAAGTAAAATAAATCAATGGACCCTAACCACAGGCTTCGAGCCTAGTTGTCTAGAACAGAAGCATAGAAATCTCAGACTAATTCGGATTTCCATTACACCATCATAGTGTAATATAATGTGATTAATACAGTATATACTTTAAAACCATACACCTGTACAACTCCATTGGCCTGAAGTTATCTCCCTTCCCTCCTGTATATATCTAGGTTTTTGTTAAGTAAAACATACACCTGTACAACTCCATTGGCCTGAAGTTCTCTCCCTTCCCTCCTGTATATATCTAGTTTTTGTTAAGTAAGTAAACATACACCCTGTACAACTCCATTGGCCTGAAGTTATCTCCTCCCTTCCCTCCTGTATATATCTAGGGTTTTTGTTAAGTAAAACATACACCAGTACAACTCCATTGGCCTGAAGTTCTCTCCCTTCCCTGCTGTATATATCTAGTATTTTTGTTAAGTAAAACATACACCTGTACAACTCTAGTGGCCTGAAGTTCTCTCCCTTCCCATCCTGTATAAATCTAGGTTTTTGATTAAGTAAAACATACACCCCTGTACAACTCTAGTGGCCTGAAGTTATCTCCCTTCCCTCCTGTATATATCTAGGTTTTTGTTAAGTAAAACATACACCTGTACAACTCTAGTGGCCTGAAGTTCTCTCCCTTCCCTCCTGTATATATCTAGGTTTTTGTTAAGTAAAACATACACCTGTACAACTCTAGTGGCCTGAAGTTCTCTCCCTTCCCTCCTGTATATATCTAGGTTTTTGTTAAGTAAAACATACACCTGTACAACTCTAGTGGCCTGAAGTTCTCTCCCTTCCCTCCTGTATATATCTAGGTTTTTGTTAAGTAAAACATACACCTGTACAACTCCATTGGCCTGAAGTTCTCTCCCTTCCCTCCTGTATATATCTAGGTTTTTGTTAAGTTTGTTTGTTTGTTTATTGTTGTTAAACGTCCCACTCGAGAATATTTCACTCATATGGAGACGTCACCAAATGCCGATGAAGGGCTTCAAATTTTGGTCTATGATTGGGACTTACGGCCATTGAGCAGTAGGGTTCTTTAAACGTGCCAACACCTACTGTGACACGGGGACCCACCAGCTTTTACTGTTTCATCCGAAAGACAGGAAACCAACCTGTCGCCGGCGTGACTCGAACTCACGACCTCACGATCCAGAGTCGAGCGCGCTACCGACTGAGCCAGGCCGGCTCTTTTGTTAAGTAATTGTTATTCTATTATGCAAGGATGTCAGTAACTTTTTTGTAACAGGTGAAAATGTCAATGTGGCAGGAGAATTTCTTGTTGTATATGTTGTTTTATTTTGTATAGAAGTCTATGTAATTTTTTTTTTTAAAGTTGACCGTTATTTACTAGTAGGGGGAGAGTAGGGGGTAATTAGCCTGTTACCGCCTTCTAATGACATCCCTGTTATGGAGAACCAGTAATTCCATGTGGTCATTTCTATTTGTTTATTTAGAAACATGTAACTGGTCAGACAATTAACAGGTACACATTGTTCCAAAAACAGGTAACCATCTTATTTATAATTCATTTATATCTATACCAAGAGTAACCTTTTAAATTCAATTTAGTAAATGAACTTATATTTTATGTTTATGATAGAATAAATCATACTATTTTATGCTGTAAACACATAATAAAGTAAGATAACTCCTTAACTCCTATGATAATATGTAAAACATTGTATTACTTAGTGGTTTTTATATACAAGCTTTACTGTACATATTTTTGTTATAAAGTATAGAGTTAAAATTTATATAATGTACAATTGTTCCATAACTTATCACTGGTGAAATAAGTAAATGAATCTATAATGATGTGTTGGCATTACATTTAAAAACACATCTACTTAAAAATAATAACTATAAATGATAAAAACATCCCCTAATCTTTTGACTTATTGACTGAATTAATTTATCATTTCACCACCGCCTGTTGTCTAGTGTGACTAAATCTTTATGTCCCAATGTTTCTTCAGCCACTGACAATTTCTGTTGTGCTGTAAGACATTGTTCATCATTTGTAATTTCTTTCAAGTGACTTGGTATTTGTTTTATTGTTTCAGCAATGGATAAGATGGGTGGGTTCTAAACTCCCGCCTTAGCACACAGACTTGAAAAAATTACTGTAGTAAATATCTTAACAGGCAAACTTGCATCCAAGAGCACCGTCATGTGGGAGTAAACTCTTTGAAAGTTTCATTAATATCTTCTGTAACTCCTTGGACACCTGAGAATATTACAAATATGTTACTGTATGCATGTATTAGTTGTAATGTTACTTTAGCATACTTAATCGATATACGCCACATTTACTCCCATTTACACAGTTATCCTTACAACAAAATGATCAGCCTATCATCCAAAGGGTGTGGATGACAAGCCACACTAGATACACAATACAATCTATAAAGTAGTATTTCTGTGGCTTCCAAAATGCAGTACATATGTATGTCAGACATGACACAGATATGTCTAGATTTAGAATAGATCATGTGTAAAACTACATACATGTATATTTAAGAAATGGGAGAAAAATAATCAACCCCTACTTTGAGGGTATGACAAAAGAATCTCAGTCCTTGGAATAAAATTTTTGAATGAAAAACCCTCGGCAAGCCTGGATTTTGTCATTCAAGCATCTTGCCCTCGGATTAAGATTCCTCTGTCATACCTGCAAGGTAGGGGTAGATTCTATTACTCTTCGACCTTTTTAGAATATAAAAGGACTTTATCTCTGCTAGATATTATTGTTTGATGAAAGGTTTTGACAGACTACTTTTTATGGCATATGGGCCGTGTTAGCTCGCCTGTTCGAAAAACAGAAGTGTACTACTGTCACTGCTTCAGCGTTGAAGTCGTCCTTTTTCTGTTTTAAGACTTCTGTTAAAGTCCAATGTAGGCAAAGTAATGCCGCTACAGCACATTGTCTAGGGTCATTACTCAACAATGCAGGGGGATGTTGGTTGCTGTGGACTAATTTGACCCAAATTATACCAAGCATAAAATGAACCAAGCTATATGGTGTACCTTCGCTGTCAACTATTTTAAAGATAGCCTCTATATACAGGACTTAGTTTGGCCCCATATTTAGAGATTTTGCTATTGGCTTAATGTTGTGAAAAGATTTTCTTCAATAAAGAAAGAATAAAAACAATTTTGAAACCAATCCAATTATAATCAGAAATTTCAAATACTGAATGTTATATATAATATAAAAACTTCAGATACCAAAGTGTAAATCAATAGAACGTCCAGGGCACAGAGACAAATCCATTAAAAATGGACAAACACGGATCTCTGGATACCAAGAGGTGGGATCAGGTGCCATGGAGAAGTAAGCATCCTCTGTCGACCGGTCACATCCGCCGTGAGTCCACAGTCAAGTCCAGTGAAACACGTGAAGAGTGTATCCTCAACATATTTGATACAGACGTCTCAACAACTGCCAACGAAAAGGCAACTCAACATTTCACTTAGTGAAACAGAGTAGTCGCAAACAAGACTATCATACCGACCGTAAAACTTGCGGAACGTTGACATTAAACGCGGTTTTCGATATCCCTGTGTCAATAATTTGTCAGTGAGTAGTTTACCTCTGTATATGAAATCTTCATATGTTGTGCACGCCGTGGCATATCGGATCATTTGTCAAATATATACTCGATATGCGGGGGACTGAGGGATATTACTAATTAAATGTGGAAAATTGACGATGGGAAAGCCGAAATCGTCGCGTTTATCGTATAGCTTTGTTGCTAATTTCCCGTCTGTGTTTATATTAAGTAAAATGTCTAAGTAAGAAGCGTGTGTGCTTGATTCTGTTGTATCTTTAATTTCTAGTTCGCTGGGATATATCGCATTGACATATGTATGAAAATTGTCATTATTAATATATGTGTTATATATATTTAAATATTGGTTTCATTAAATAAATAAATAGTTAAACCTTTAGTGTGTTACATATACATGTATTTGAATTATATTCTATGCCCTAAAGCTATCTTCAGAAAATTACCTCAACAATAAAATTCTGCATTTGGCAGTCTCCATTTAGGTTTTGCACGTTGAACACTCCCTGGAAATTTTGGATACTGGGCACTATTGATGACACAAGTTTAGTAAGAGTCCCATCATTTGTTATATCTTCAATGTATTTATCATATACTTTTGATTAGCTGAATTATTATGTATATTGCCTTCCGATACGCTGAAGGTTTTCAAATGGTCGACATTATATTTTGTTTTCAAGATTAAATTGTTCTTGTTTTTAAATGTCACACTTTTTCCATCAATATCCTCGATAATATATGGACCAGAACAATTTGTTTCTGAATTTCCTTTGTTGTCTTTTTCCTAACATTGTATAAAATATTGAATGATTTCTTCTACTTTCAACACCTTTTTAAAATCTTTTAACTATTTCTCTTTGGCAAGAGTGACATTTTCCCGGACTTTTGCATAGGTGCTTTGTTTTTCCTCAATACGTTTTCTAGTATATTATTCCAAGTCTTGTTCATTGTTTAAGGTCACATCCTACAAAAAATAGTGGCAAATAGAAGTATGCACCCAATATTTGAGGCTTAAACGACTATTACGTTCCTCTATCAATAATAGATTACAAATAATGATATGTTTCTGAAAACACTTTTATTATTAAGGGATTTGCATATAGACCTACGGCCACGGAATAACCAGTACTGGTGTAGCTGCCAACTCTACCACACCCCACACCCCAAAAAGTTGAAAGTTTCCCAGATGAAACAAAACTGGCTATCAAATTCTTTCCTCCGGAGAAACTTTCTAATGAAGGGATAAAGAATTGGCTTATAGCTTAAGTTTTTCCCAAGGAAAATATTTTATTAGGGGTGAAAGAACTGGATTGCTAGACATATTAGACAATTACAGTAATAACAGATGATTTTTTATTAGATTGGACTAATGATAAATTTAACTTATAATCTAGCATTATCAAAGATCTCACAAGTACAAAACAATTCTATTGGCTTTAGATTTTTCACTGATCAACTTAATCTATAAGGATTCTTTTTGGCCAAGTGGTTAGAGCCACAAGCTGTGAACAATGAAGTATTTCATTTCTGGTCTGTGCAGTTTGGAGTATCATTGGAATCTAAAATGCCAGTTTAAAATTTTGAAGTTTCCAGTTTACTTGCAAAACCCGTGTTTTGACCAGATATACTGTAACCGACTTCTCCCTTACATTAAAACTGGTCACAACCATATAACTGAAAACTTGACACTATACGAAATATTTTTAAAATTCTTGTCTATGGAAATTGGAGAAATCACTACATATCTAAAAACAAATGATTGTTTTCATACTTACATCAATGTTTTGGCAGCTAACTTGGATCAACAACCTCTCGTCCATAGAGAAGAAAAAATGGACTATATTTTGTGGTGCACTGTGGTTTACTGCGCTGTGAAAAAAGAGCTCCATCAATGTAGTCATCCCAATATGTTTTTTGTTCATTTACCGCTTTTCGTGGTGGTCTGTAACAATGAATATTAATTTATAACATTTTAGTTTTAGCTTTGCCCACCATTTCAGTGTCTAAATGTCCCATATTTAGAACTCTAAAAATTTTGTATTGAGAAATATCATCAGTGTCTAAGAAGAACATTTATGTACTAAAGAATAACAATTACTTAATGAGATCATTCAAGTTCCTTAAAAAATCCCAAGTGGTTTGTAATTTTCCAATTATCTAAGTGTTGTTTATCCCCACTGAATCAAAATGACCTACTTAAATTTGATAGCAATGTTTTAAACAATTTACTTGATACCTTTTTGGGTCTGGTTACAACCAATAGCTGCTTAATGCCCCAATCTAATACATAATAAAATGTATTAATAGGCCTGCATTAAAAATCCAGCTACAAAAATAATTATCAAATACATAAAGACAACATAAAAATTCATGTGTAGTGTGGCATTTTCAAGAAAACGCTTGGTAATGAAGGGAACAAGTAGGGAGTAAATGTGGTGACTTTGGGTCCAGGTGATTGGAATCGGGCACGCAAAACTAATTATAGCTCTTGTTAAAATACCACTACTCTACCAACTCTTTTTATAATAAGTTTTTTGTTTGTTTGTCTATTTTTTTTAAGAATCTTTCACTCATATGGAGACGCCACAGAATGCCGGTGAAAGGCTTCAAATTTTGGCCTATGCTCAGCACTTACGGCCATTGAGCAGTGAAGGTTCTTTAACTTGAACTACTAATTGAGTTTTGATAAGTAATAACATTGACTTACATCATTTAACATGATAGTACTTATGCTCTCAGGGTTTGATTTGTCTTCTCATCTAGACTGTTTGTCTGTGGATGGTGTGCTTTGTTTGTTTGTTTATTGCTGTTGAATGTCTTAGTCAAGAATATTTCACTCATATGGAGACGTCACCAAATGCAGGTGGAGAGCTTCAAATTTTATCCTATGCTCGGCACTTACGGCCATTGAGCAGTGAAGGTTCTTTAACGCACCGACACAAACTGTGACGCGGGACCTCCAGTTTTTACTGTCTCATCCGAAAGACAGGAAACCAACCTGCCACCGGTGGGACACGAACTCACGACCTCACGATCAAGAGTCGATGAGCGCGCTACTAACTGAACCAGGCTGGCTCTGGATGGTATGCAGCAGTGACCCTGTGTTTTATATTCCTCTGTTTACACAACCGGTCATTTAACTGTAGTAGACAGGATTAAGAATAATTAAATGTATGATTACTGAATTGGACACATGATTGTATTAACTAAATGTCAAATTCAGACTCAGTTGTCAATTCTGACTTATATAGGGGATCCAGTGGAACAAGAAACTACAATGTAAGATTGCAAAGTCAACTCGGACACACATCTGAGCTTGATACCTCTGAGTTTGTTCAAAGGGTACATGTATGAAGGAAGACTGTAATATTGAGCTTAGAAAGTGAAAGTATCTCAGGAAACGTCTTTTTTAATGTTTATGTTTTAAATCTATTATTACTCCAGGTGTAACTTTCAATTATACTTCGAGGACATGTCGTTTCAAATGGGGTAAAAGCGATACCGGTCTTTGTAAATGACTAAAAGGTAGCCACATTCTTTCTATAAATGTAAGATAAGTGGTACCTTTCTATCAGGGTTGAGGAATTCTAATGATGGGTGACCCGCCTCCATAACGAAAGTTACATATTGAATAATAGTTTTTGTTCTGCCAAAACCCCACTTGTTTGTATCTGTACGCAAGGCTTATGTTGCTTTTAATTTTTTTTTTTCATTCAACAGGGAAAATGTCATTAAATCCACAACTGATGCATGCCCTTTTCACATAAGCCATATATTACCGGTATGCATGTGATCAAATCACCTTTCTCTCAAAATTTAATTACAAGACTGTAAAACTTTGGAGAAAACTTAAGGGGGCATTAATCATGCAAAGAGATGTTTAGAATATTCAAATATGCAGGCGCACAATTTCTGTAAAGCAATTTCATCAAATTTAACTTACCGCATTCACAAATTTTCTTCCCTGATCTGTTATAATGGCTTTCACAGCTTCGTGTCTTGAAAAAAATTCTTAAAGCACCGTGCTACACAGGATGCCTGTTTTGATGGAATGGGGAACGCTTCTACCCATTTTGTAAAATAATCTGTAACAGTTAAAGTATATTTGTTTCCATGCTGAGTCTCTTGCAGGGGTCCAATGAAGTCCACCCCTACAAATTCAAATGGTTGAGAAACCTGTAAAATAAAAAAAAAATAAATAATAAATATCACGATAATTTAAAGATCCCACATGAATTTTCTATGAAGGGATTTGGACATTGATCCCATGTCCTTGATACACGTGTATTTTGTCACAATGATCCTTAGGTGATTCATAACAACTTTTTTCATTTATCTTTGTATATAAAATATCAATCTGGTTGGGTTATATGTGAGTTATTATAAACTGTACCATGTGTAATTTGAAGCCCTTCCTCAAGTACTGGCTTGTGAACATATTTCAATTATTCCATTTTGCAAACTTTGTAGATATTGACTTAACAATCATACACAAATTTGACAGACATCTGATCATTGCATGTACAAAATTTTGATCATTTTTGTGACACCTTATGACCCCTAACACATTTTCATCCATAAGTGTTAGTCAGTTTGACATGGAGATACTTCCTTAGTTATTGGTTGGTGATATTTGGCATGGCTGTTCCTGGGAATCTAGCATTGATTTTTGATTATTTTAAATTGGAATAATTTTTTTCTAATTTTTTCTTTTTTTCTTTTGACAGTGTAATTTGGCAAAAACTTGCTTCAATGTTAAGTTTTTGTTACAGGCTGGTGCTAACTCCTCAATATTTGGTCTGGATATTCAGGGTGTAGCCTTGATTTTATGACGGTGATTGGGAATATTACTTTTTTTTGGAGGGGATGGGGAAGCATTACTGTTTTGGGCATAAAATTGCTGTGTTCAGATCAATGTAAAGTTTTCAGTATTGGTTCTTGATTAATGATGGTGTTAGGTTGCTAATAATTTGTGCGATGGTTTCATTAGAGTAGTGTCTTAGTGCTAATTCATGTATCTTGGGGTCTTTGGGGGTATACGCCTCATTCCCATAAAAATTGATATGCATTTCTTGAATACTATTCACACGCATACTCATAAATCATATATCCTTGCGTGTTATTGGTAGCATTGTCTATCACTTTGTTGATTACAGTTGATTACAGATAAAATAAACATTGTTGACCATGGATTAAAGAATTCATAATATTGTCTACCATACACAGTAACAGTAACACAGTGACATACAAATAGATGATGAGCTGAAAAATATATTAATTTTTCTGATGAATAAAGTAACTTAAATGATCTAACCTTAATCTGGTGAAGGTCTGGGTTCTGTGCAGGCTTTAATGGATCTGACTTTTGGCATGCTTCACATAAACGTATCTACAAGTAACAATATCTAAATTTATGATGATATAAAAATTTCAGATACCAAAGTATAAATCAATAGAATGTCCAGGACATAGATACAAATCCGGTAAAAATCCGGCAAAAATGGCAAACACGGACCTCTGGATATCAAGAGGTGGGATCAGGTGCCATGGAGGAGTAAGCATCCCCTGTCGACCGGTCACACCCGCCGTGAGTCCACAGTCAAGTCCAATGAAACAAGTGAAGAGTGTATCCTCGTCACAATTGGTACAGACGTCTCAACAACCGCCAACGAAAAGGCAACTCAACATTTCACTTAGTGAAACAGAGAAGTCGCAAACACGACTATTATACCGACCGTAAAATTTGCGGAACGTTGACATTAAACGCGGTTTTCGATATCCCTGTGTAAATAATTTGTCAGTGAGTAGTTTAACTTTGTATATGAAATCTTCATATGTTGTGCACGCCCTGACATATCGGATAATTTGTGAAATATAAACCCCATATGCAGGTGACTGAGGGATATTACTACTTAAATGTGGAAAATTTACGATGGAAAAGCCGAAATATCGCTCTTCAACTAAAATATAAATAAGAAGATTAATATTTCAGTTGATTTGAACGCGCGCGTTGGCATCACTGTCAAATTTTTTGCAAAGAGTACAGATTTCTGTAACTCCTACTTTGACATAAAAAATGCATTTATTCGTTTACTGCTTTACATTTAAGTTATGATGACAGGCTTAACCAAAAACATGACGTTAATGTCGATAATGACAGTGATGCTCACATTTGAATGTTATATTCTAAGTAATTAACAATGTAGCAAAAATTGTACCTTCAATGATGATATTATACATACATATGGAAACTGGAATTTTGGTTTAGATTCTCCTGCTGTTTTAATTCTGCTATTTTACAAACACTGAGATAACTATCTTTTTATGGTGCAGGGTAATTGATATTAGATGGTTTATTAGTCCCCATCTGGTTTATGACGGGAGACTATAGTTGTGTGCTGTGTGCATCCACCCTTTAGTTCTTTTGCTCAGGAGATGTAGTGCCACATACAAAAAATGTAATCCTACAATTATTTTCAGAGCTACTCCACAAAATGAAAGTACATTGGCTTTCTTGCAGTCCTCACACCGGAAGTTGTGAAACCAGATATCCGGAAACAGAACTAGAACTATACACATTCTTACAGAGTACACGCTACAACAGGTATGATAATTATTTCATCTGGCGGCCACAACATAATTACGTTTACATGAAGTAAAGATATAGAATCTACCGCAATAAATTGGCACATGTTTACAAACACAACGAGTCATAATAAGATCAAAACAGGGATGACAGGTTAAAGGTCTCCCAGGGTAAAGTAGCACATCCACTTTCTGTCAAAAGTCCAAACAATAGGGACTATTTACCAAATATAGGAAAGCACAGGTAAAACCTGACTCCATTTTGTATTATAGCTCTTATATTTTTGTTTTCGATATGTTTTTATCTATACACCTTATGTTTTTAAACCGGTTGCCAGTCTAACCTTGAAGACAAGATTGTCAATGCAAAATACAAGAGATACGATACTGTTTGGAATTAGAGCAAAAGAAATGTTTTACCTGTGCAAACCTCTTTTCGGAAAATAGATAATATTGATTTGGTTTCTGGAGGAACCCGGATGTGTCATTCTATGTAATCCCACATTTAATACTCTGTATTACATACGTATGTCACTGTTTTATCTATCAACCCATTTGTGTCATATAGACAAAGAAAAGCAGACTTTATTTTGGTATAATAAATACTTAAATATGAGTTTAACAATACAACACGAGTCGAATCATTAAACACAATTCAAGCTTTGTGTTTCTCATCTAGATCAAAATATAAGCAAATATAATACAATATATAGTTCTGAAAAGTTACGTGTAGATCATCATTAAATTTCTTGAATTCTAACACTACTACAGGTACATTGCATCGGTAAAATGTACAAACTATGTAA
>BROG01002061.1:15000-17214 GCA_030159075.1 Atrina japonica | reverse complement strand
GTTTCAGTTAGGCCTCGTTATTATATATGTTATCTCTATACAAACATTTTTTTCAATAACAGGATTAACTGTGGAGAAAATTGAAGAAAAAATAGAAACAAATGGAGACGAAACTGGCAAACATTCTCACAAAATTTAAATAAGTTTCAAAGGAGTTCGAAACTGAGCTGACCAGAAGTAAAAGACTTACAATTCAAAAGACGATGCTCTAACAACGCCGCCATTGAGGCTCCATTAACAAAAAACTGAAATATAAACCAAATTACAGGTTATTTTTATGTAGGGTCGACCTATAAATTTATTTTCTATCACTAATTTAATATATCTTAATGGTATTTATTTCTGAACTAACAATCCCCAACAATTGGCGGATTGAGATGGCTGTTACGGGGGATGCCACATTCCATTTTATTTTCATTTTTCGATTTCTATTTGTTTAATGATTATTTTTACGGAACCCCATCTTTTTCGCTCATGTAATTCTACATACACACGTAGTTCACTTTCAAAGGACAAGATCCTTCAATATCACGTGTTCGTATTACGCTCTTTTGATGTACCTACAACCGATACTAATTTTGAGGTACCATATTTATATTGGATAGCTAAACTTCATAAAACCCAAATAGAGGTACATAGCAGGATCCATGAAACCTTTATCTTTACTACTTACCAAGATACTGACAGCCGTTAAGGAGAAACTTCAGCAATACTGTGCAGTTGCTTTTTCCAGAAGCGGTGTAAATCAGATGTGGATACCTAAACATTCTAAACAACTTTTAGAAACGGTAAGATTTGTATCTGTGTCCTGGACATCCTAAAGGCTTATACTTTGGTACCTGAGAGGTTTTCTATAATGGTATTTTATCTGATATTATTAAAACAAATAAGCTTCCTTCTTTTAGACACCAGCTCCACATTCCCTCGGTCTGTTTTAAATAAACATTTTATCCATTTATATTTTTTGGCCAGTACAATACAAACACCAGCACCCACACACCCTTGGTCATGAGCAAATAAAGGTTTGTTCTATGAAAAATTCAACACCAAAACCACATCTAGCCTGCACCACACACTTAATACACTTATTTAGCTTTTATTAAGCGGATTAGCACCGCTACCTTGACTAAGCTTTAAGCTTCTAGGTATTCTAAAAATAACACAAAAACTACATTGACACCTAAATAAACGTATGTTTTTACCATTTAATTGACCTTAACGTTAGGTATATGCATTAATTTCTGTTTACCCCTTATAAGGACAGACACCACCAAATATTTTCCCATAGGCCTCAATGCTAATTTACAAAACTTCAGGTCACTGTCACTCCCATGTTTATTATATCTGGGTCAAATAAGTACCCTGTGGTGGAAGATCAATATTTTTGATAACAAAATTTGCAATCAAAAGTATAGGTTGCCGTTGCATTTTTACTTCAAATTTTCACTTGTTTACAACTCGTAGTATTCCGCACCAAAGGAAAATATCTATTCTCATATGACCCCTCCCTTTCAATTTTCAACCGTCAACCCTATAATTTCCAAAGTACTACCAATATTCATGTATCTTTTTATCACCTTTATTTCACTTATTAATGGCAAAACTAATTTTTTCATTTAATGACCAATCAGATCGCTGGGCTCATTTTACCCTCCGCACAACTTTGGGTGTCCAAAATGTCTGCGCCCATGTTGTAAACAAAGCCGGTGTTTTTCCTATAGATTTATCCAAAACATTGCCAAAAATAGTCATTTTGCATTTTTGGAAATCTCACTAACTGTACACCAAGCCCCCTTAATATTGAGGATGGGAAACCCAACATGAAGAGAAACACAGTCTATAATGTGTCACACCCCTACCTCTCAATCCCATTCATTGATATTAACAAATAAATGCATTATATGAAGAAGTTGTCTGTTTTTCTTTCATGATTTTCATTCAGAATTGTTTGTAACACATATATTTTCATTATTTTGAATGATTTCATACCATTATTTACCAATATTGACCATGATATCAAATAAGGGTAGAAGGTACCCCTTAATAATGGAAAAAAGTGACAAAATATATACCATTTTCTTCACCAAAAACTTAAAATTTGGATCATTGCTTAATGAGCATGGAACCAATTAGGCACCAGAAGTAAAGAAGAATTTCTGAAGCTGACTTAATAGTAAACCATGTCATTTTTTATATCATCAAATTGCTTTTATT
>BROG01002061.1:0-10000 GCA_030159075.1 Atrina japonica | reverse complement strand
GGGCCCGTTTCCCCTTTTTCCTCATACACCACAGTCCTGTTGTTCCAAAGTAATATGGTTGGCCGCCTAAAAAACAAACAAATTTAGATCTTTGGCCGCCTAAAAAACAAACAAATTTAGATCTTTCTATTTCTATCTATACTATTCTAACTAATACAATACTTAAAGCAAAGAAAATGCGAACATATAATGGCTAATTATATCATCGTCTTTTCAATTAGCTTTTCGGTTACGACTTGAGTCCATGAAATTATCAAATTTTACGTTTGTATATGCATCATTTTAGTGTTAATAGAAATGCGCTAACAATGAAGTATATAAAAAAGTATATTTGTCGAAAGACTCGTGGAGAGTGTTAGCAATTAGCAAGGGATGCTTGCATTTCCAGACACCTGATTCCATTTATGTATTTTCCAGAGGCCGTGTTTGTCCAATGTTCTCCATATTTAAGATATTATTAACAAAATACCAAAGTTATAACTCTCAAGATGATCTTTATGCTCAAGACGATCGTTTCTGTCAATAACACTTCATCAGTTAAGCTCCAATTTTAAATAGGTTTTCTAAAGGGAAAGTGGTATCATACAATGTCAAATAATAAATCTAATGCATAGACAAAGCCGTCTAAGAGTAACCACTGTAAATAGATTACTATTAGCTTTCGAAGAATTTAGAATTTAAATGGTGTTATCAGTGCCAAATATTACTTTAGTATATAATTATCAGTGGGTACCGAAATACCAGGTATTAGGTTTATTTATAGCCTCGGGGCCTCAAATAATATTGACTTGTCAACTCCTCGATTGTTATCATTTCCGTATTTATGACCTTGATATAAGTTATCTTTATCTAGATTATCGCTAAGAATTTAGGTTTTCCGATATGGTAAATGCAATGCATAAAAACATGAGATCATTGTAAAATATCACTAATTATATGAAAGAGATGTCCACAAAGTCAAGTTTGTTTTCCTTGATCGTTATTTTGCATGTTATGTTATTGTGTACATTGCCAAACAAAGGATAACGTTTTGACACTTTCTTAGATAAATATAACGTCTGGCAATATGTTTTATATGATTTATTCTTTGGTATCTGTTATTTCTATTTTTGGCGTGTTATATTTTCCTCTACACTTTATCAAATAAAAAAATTAAACTACAAAATATTTAGCATATATCATTTACCGAGACAAGCACTTGTTTTAGGCTTCCACCACTTGGCCGATGACTCTTCAAACTGTACAGCTAATACAAAGAAAATTCCAAGAACCTGCAATGTAATCGGAAAATCAAATTGATGGTTTATTCTCCTACATCTTAAAGTCCTGTTCATGCAACCACTGTGTTTACAAGCCACGGAACAAGCAAATTTGTTATGCGTTTACATGAACGTGGGGAGAGAGCTACTTTTTCTAAGATAAATTATTTTTTTTGATTTTTCTTAAGAGACCAACATTCAATATTACAAAGAGACTAGAGTCGAGATATTGAAGGTGTGATATTTTAAATAAACGTTTTTATGAACAAAATGGGTCGAAATTTTCCAACTTTCCATTTTTTTTCTTGGCAACAGGCAATGTTTACAACAAGTGGGCCCAGGGATGATGTTGTCAACAGTCCTCTTGAAGACTACACAATTGCAATAGGAATATCACACCTATACTTTCCTCAATAATTCAACATTTTCCTTTTTGGTTTATCTTGAGGGACACATCAAGTATTAATTTCGCGAGTTCAAATATCATTTTTTATAATTATGATGCAATAACATGACATGTAGCCCGTTATGTTTCTCTGTTATAGAAATCAGGACTCAACTGTCATTTGCATAGTTGCTATCATCAGTAAATTTACTTTACGTGTATGTGCCATGTTTGCTTCGCGTGCAAGATTTGAGGGTGGTTGAATTTACTATTGCACTATCAGAAATTTAGAGCAAATTTGTTGTACATGTAAATCTAGTCAGTTACTAATAAATTTATATATATATATATATATATATATATATATATATATATATATATATATATATATATATATATATATAGATAGATAGATAGATAGATAGATAGATAGATAGATGGATGGATGGATGGATGGATGGATGGATGGATGGATAGATAGATAGATAGATAGATAGACAGACAGACAGACAGACAGACAGACAGATAGACAGACAGACAGATAGATAGATAGATAGATAGATAGATAGAAAGATATCTTTCTGTGTATATAAAATGTACTGACGTAAGCATTTTATTATTTTATTATCTGTGCAAATTCTGCCACTACACTTGAGGAAACAAATTAAAATCAAATTAAAGAGGCATAAGTTGTATTCACCAAAAATAACATTTCGGTTATTTTCTGCTACTTATACTTGATGTACAATAACAAATAAGAGCTATACACATGCATAAATATCTTGAGCCGCCCTGGCTCAGTCGGTAGCGCGCTCGACTCTGGATCGTGAGGTCCTGAGTTCGAGTCCCGCCGGCGACAGGTTGGTTTCCTGTCTTTCGGATGAGACAGTAAAAGCTGGAGGTCCCGTGTCACAGTAGGTGTTGGCACGTTAAAGAACCCTACTGCTCAATGGCCGTAAGTGCCGAGCATAGGCCAATATTTGAAGCCCTTCACCGGCATTTGGTGACGTCTTCATATGAGTGAAATATTCTCGAGTGGGATGTTAAACAACAATAAACAAACAAACATAAATAAATATCTTAAATTCCTATTTACATTTTGAAAATCAAGTCAGGTCCAGTTTGGTATATAGTAAGGCAGAGTTAATAAGTTGCAAGTGAAAATGTGCAAAACCTGGTTTTGTCTAGAAATTTTCACAAAATATATATTGATTCATGGAATTTTATGTCTGTATATGTCTCTTTTTTGTTATTTTATATGAATCTAAGTAGTAAAAAGAAAAAAACATCTTTTTTTAAAAAAAAAAAAGAAAACACAGCTAATGTCCTTTTAAAGAAATGGTTATGCAAAATATGTTTAATACTTTGCAGTATAAAACTCCAAAATACAAAAATTTTTTTACTTACCATTAACAAGGAGATCTTCATTTTGAATACAGGTGATCGATCTGCGTATGGACTGGTTCCCTTTCAGTATTTCCTAATCGAATGTATTTATATGCAATACTGCAAAATATCATACATTGAATAGATGGTACAATGCAAACATTGAGCACTGCAAGAACTAATGAAGTAGATGTTATATAGATCATAGGGTTTAAACTGTCACTGACATATACGTGTACATATCATATTATATAAATGTGATTTACTATTTGTACGAGACATTTTTGTCAGCAATGACCATATATTAAGCACATGGATATGAAAATATATAAAAATATATAAAAAAAATCTCAGACACCAAAGTATAAATCTTAAAGATGTCCAGGATAAAGATACAAATCTGGTGAAAAAGGGACAAACACGGACCTCTGGAAACTAATAGGTGGGATCAGGTGCCATGGAGGAATAAGCATCCCATGTCGACCGGTCACACCCGCCGTGAGTCCAGGGTGAAATAAATAAGACTTATTGATATCAAATAATAGAAATAATAAAAAGATGAAATATGACGATAGAAAATCCAAAATCATAATGTTTTTCGAATTCATTAGCTGTCAATTTCTCTGAGGTATACATAAACTTAGTACCTGGTATTTCGGTACCAGGTAATAATGTTATACGAAGGTAATATTTGGCACCGTTAACACCATTTAGATTCTAAATCATTTAAAACCTAAAATCACTTAAAACCTAAAATAGTCATCTTTTTACGGTGGTCATAATCTTTGAGCCACCAAAAACACCTGTTCACCCCAGGGGGAATTTTGAAGGTTATATTTTTCTAAAAGCTTATAAAAATGCCACAAAATGAGCGATGTTAACACTCTGGTCGTTGGGGCGTCTAGTCATTTACATTGTTTATCTTACAACCATTACTTTCATTGCAAATAGAGGCAATAATTTATTGTGTTAAATGTGTGAATACTTATTATTTTAGTTATCTGCCATACAATTATTACTTTAATTGCAAAGAAAGACCTTAACAGCAAAGGTTACTTGTATATTTCCAATTTTCAGCGACTTTTGTTTATTTTTCATAGATTTTACCTCAAAACCCATAAGTGGCCAGAGTGCTAACAAAGCTGAATTTGTAGCATTTTTGATTGGCTTTTTGAAAAACATACCCTGCAAAAACAATATTTGTAAAAGCTGTACTTATAAGTGGCTATAGGTAAATGTTTAATACAAATTTCTGTTAAAAAAATTAGATTTTTTACTCCAAAACACAAAATTTGATAAATAATGGTTGTTAAATGGGTGAATACTTGTTATTAAAGATATCTTCCATACAAGCATTATTTTCATATAAAAAGTGGCGATAAATAAAGGATTAATTGAGGCAATTTTCATCGACTTTTGTTAATTTTCTATGGTTTTTACCCCAAAACTTCTAAACGCGCCAACGGCTAGGACCCAGTTGCACAATATTTGTTAAATTTTACCGGTTAACCAATATCAAACCTATGGGCTACCTGTAGTTAAAATTAACAATGCAATGTGCAACCGGTTCCAGAGTGCAAACATGTCTCATTTGGTTGCATTTTTTGATAAGCTTTCAGAAAAACATAACCTCAAAAATCCCCTTGGGGGGGACAAATACATTTTTAGCAAGGGGACTATTACTCTTAGACGGATTTGGTTATGCATTTAGATTTATTATTTGGCCTTGTATTATACCACTTTATTATGAGCTACTATATTTATATTCGTACCAAAGGTTCATAGAACGCCATATAAGCAGAGGTACATATCAGGATCCAGCAAATGTTCTACCAAACCTTTATCTTTACTCCCTACCAAGATATTGACAGTCGTTCCGGAGAAACTTCAGTAATACTGTACAGTTGCTTATTCCAGAAGCGGTGTAAATAAGATGTGCATACTTCAAAATTATAAACAACTTTAAGAAAATTGGAAGGCACACAATTTTTTTTCAAATTCACAGTATAAATACGACTTCTCTACTCTTTACACAACAATTCCACATAACAAATAAAAAGAAAAACTTTTTAGCATTATACACAACTGTCTTTTTCACTAAAGGTGGTACCCAAAAATTTAAATATCTAGTGATTGGTTATCATGATACTTATTTTGTCCAACACCACTCTGATTCTACACATAAATACACTGAAGTTAATATAAAAAACATAGAATATATTTGTAATGTTCGGAGACGTGGTATTTCAACAAACTGTTGGCAATCCTATGGGAACCGAAGCAGTCTTCATTCAGAAACTGCTGAATCAAAAAAAAGTAAAAGCTAGCGGTGTCCTTTAATTTCACATTAAGGTATATCGACGACATTTTGTCAATTAATAATGACATGAGCATTATAATTTTGGTATTATGTTTATGATATTTTGGTATTTTATATATATTAAACTATCAACGTTTGAATTACATATGCCGGATTCTGTTGTTTATTTGTCACCCGCATATAGAGTTTATATTTCACAAATGATCCGATATGCCAGGGCGTGCACAACATATGAAGATTTCATATACAGAGGTAAACTACTCACTGACAAATTATTGACACAGGGAAACCGCGTTTAATGTCAACGTTCCGCAAGTTTTACGGTCGGTATAATATTCTTGTTTTCCACTACTCTGTTTCACTGAGTGAAATGTTGAGTTGCCTTTTCGTTGGTGGTTGTTGAGACGTCTGTACCAATTGTGACGAGGATACACTCCTCACCTGTTTCATTGGACTTGACTGTGGACTCACGGCGGGTGTGACCGGTCGACAGGGGACGCTTACTCCTCCATGGCACCTGATCCCACCTCTTGGTTTCCAGAGGTCCGTGTTTGTCCATTTTTTACCAGATTTGTATCTATGTCCTGGACATTCTATTGATTTATACTTTGGTATCTGAGGTTTTTATATATAATAAATTTCGACTTTCCCTGGATATATAGATTTAAGATTGATATAAACACATTCACATTGTGTATTGTTTATCTACAGAGGCCCGTAAGTGCCATAAATGAAATATATATTATTTGTCGGCCGCCATATAATTTACTGGTGGTCGCCACTTAATTAACTAGCAGTAGCCATTTAATTATCTAGCGGCCGCCACATGATTAAGTTGCGGCTGCCCGATACTTAAGTGGCGGCCGACAGCTAAAATATATTTCATACGTGGCATACACGGGCTTTCGTATTATTGATAAAATCCTCTACCATGTCTTGTTAACATGCGAAAACAGCTCGCATTCTCAACACTGCATCTGTAATACAATCATTAATTATATACACTAACAAATAGTTTGTGTTTGAAGTCCACTTACATTGTCATTTCATACACACATATGCAAATGAAAGTGTCAAGTAACAGAAACATGACCATGTGCAAAAGTGAAACAGTTAAAACAAAATGAAGTGAAACTAATGCGCAAAGTAGAAAAATGTAATACTTCATTTTCTAGTTTTCTTTGCTATTTTCAATCTCGGTTATTATATGTTTTACTCATCTTCACTTTATATCGTTCAATTGCGACCTACATTTGTGTCTTGAAATCTTTGTTATCTAGACTACGCGTTTTTATTCTTGCATCTTCTTCTTCCGCGAGTGTTTGTCCGTTCTATTTAATACATTTTCTCTAACTGCTTTTTAAATACAACTGGAAAACAGACTTCACATATTTTTGGCATTTTGCTGTAGAATAAAATTCTGATAAAGTACATGTATATTAGATGTCTTTGATTTGTCTGTGTTAAAACCTGTTTTTTTAGACTTGACTGCAAATTCAATACTGGGGCATTAGCTATGTTTTATATATAGAAAACAATTTTAACTGTCCACAGAATGTTGTTGGTTTTATATAAAACAAAGAAAAAAATAACACAGGTTGCGAATATATATGTCCATGACTACTTGAAAGGAAGACTGATAACAAAACAAATAATTCTTAGTTTAGCACAGCACTGACAATGCTAATTGATGAATTGTCCAAAAACCCATAATACATAATTGCGATAACAGGAAACACGCAATAATAAGTACAAACATATGATTCTCACATTTCTATAATTTGCATGCAATGAAAAGTCTTATAATTTGATAATATTGCATTAACAAAGTATTTATACATTATAATTGAATTTTGTTTATTTATCTCTTCGATAAGTGACAAAATGTAAAGCGATCAAAAATAGTCGTATGTATTAACTGATCAACCCCTGAAAAGCAATGGACTCTTCTGTAAATCAATGACTTAGACCAGCCCGAATGTGTCTTTAGGGGTGAATGGGTTAATGCAATGCGTTTGACAAACACTTAAAGGTCAACGGACACGAAAATTCAGTTCCGATTTTATAAACATAAAAAAATGGATTCAATGTTCAAAACGCTTACTACCCTTAACTAGGCAGTATTTGTCTTTGCCATGAATTATCATAACATTGACTTATTCCATACCCGTAGAAATGCTTTATAATGTATCAGATAAAACGTTATTTTTAAGAACGATGCCTACATGTTACGTGACTTATATTATATAAAGAAAATGTATTTCTTTATAACAATTATTTACAATAAGAAATAAATCTGATGCCGAAAAAGCTGCCCTTACCCTAACTTACCGTTTATCTGTATTATCTGTCAGATATTATATAAGATTCAAGTTTTATCAACCGACATATCAGCTTTATATTAGCTTTATATATATATATATATATATATATATATTATATATTTTATATATATATATATATATATATATATATATATATATATTGGCATAATGTGACAATTCGATACGCAAAGAGCTAAAGACTTGCTGTCTCTTCCGAATCTGAAATTCACACAGTCATACTAACTAACCGTTTATCTGTATTGTCTGTCAGATATTATATAAGATTCAAGTTTTATCAACCGACATATCAGCTTTATATTAGCTTTATATATATATATATATATATATATATATATATATATATATATATATATATATATATATATATATATATATATATATATATATATATATTGGCATAATGTGACAATTCGATACGCAAAGAGCTAAAGACTTGCTGTCTCTTCCGAATCTGAAATTCACACAGTCATACCTTTCTTAGTGCTATTTAAGACCAATTAAAATGTGATAATTGTTTTATCATAATACGGATCTCTTGACGTATACATGCGTTTTGGTTTAATGTTTATTCATATGATTGTTCATCTGGTCCACAATGTTGATTTTTGTTATATCTAGGCTACTTAATTTAGGTCTGTCTATGTGGTGATACAAAATGAAGAATCCTAAAAGCTAAAAAATCTAGCTAAAAGCTAAAAGACTAGGTTTTTGGGAAATTTAGTGGGTGTTATTAAGTTGTATTTACTTAGAATACATGAATTCAATACAAACAACCTTACATATATGTACATTTATCGACAAAAGAACCTGAATTTTATATATATTTATGATGAACCTAATAAAATCAGTTACGTATTTCATTTTAATTTGACTGTGGACTCACAGTGGGTGTGACCGGTCGACAGGGGATGCTTACTCCTCCATGGCACCTGATCTAACTCTTGATTTCAAGAGGTCCGTGTTTGTCCATTTTTAACCAGATTTGTACCTATATCCTAGACATCCCAATTATTTATACTTAGTATCTGATACTTTTTATATTACTCTAGTTATAGTTGCGTGTTGGTCTGATCAAAGTCCCGTTTCAGAATTATCTAATTATAATTTTTTTAATTACTATTTTTGTAATTCATTTTATCATTTTACACGGACATATTTTGCACATGTCATTCACGAGATTTATGTCAGAGTTGTCGTTTCAACATGGCGTCTACTTCTGCAATTCTAGTGGGTCGTAAATATAAAAACCCTTTAATTGATTGTTATACTCCTTAATCCCGTAAAATTTGTAATATTTATGTTTAAGGTAAACATTACGATACCCATGCAGTTTTCGACATTCAGGGTTTTGAATTATTGGTTATATGGACCAAACACAAGTATATACGAAAATAAATTTCATGTCCGTTGACCTTAGATATTTTATACAGGTCAGCATTGAAAAAATGAATTTATAGTATGTGTGTGAAGTTAGCAAAGCAATCGCAAATCGACAATCGGCATTCAATATCTAGCTAGACAATCAGAATCCAATTCTCGACGTTCGAATATACGAGTATAATAAAAGATAATAATGAATAATTCCGAATGTCTAGCTAGACAATCAATATTCATGTCGACATTCGATGTAGAATATATGGCAAGTATAATAATGAAAACTTCCGAATGTTTAGCTAGAACATCAACATTCATCTTGACATTAGATGTAATGACTATAAGACAAGCATAATAATGAAAAATTCCGAATGTCTAGCTAGACAATTAACATTCATTTCGACATTCTATGTAGAATATATGACAAGTATAACAATGAAAATTCCGAATGTCTAGCTAGACAATCAACATTCATCTCGACATTCAAAGATAGGAATACTTGTATTTAATTTACAAATCAAATAAAGGCTATACCCACACATAACAATCTCAATCCCTGTATATTTTATGAAAATAAGGCCAGGTTGAGTGTGGTATTCATAAAAAAATAGTATGGTTGAGTTAATCAGTTGCAAGTGGAAAAAGTGCTAAATCTGCCAGTGGGTTTCTCAAGCAATTTTCCACCAAACATACAGTAATTAAAGAATTTGTATGCTTGTGTATATCTCATTTTTGTTATTGTTTATCAATCTAACTAGAAAAAAAGGAGAAAACTGATTTTTTTTAAAATAAACAGCTAACGCCCCTTTTAATGTATCGCCGTTGATATCGTTATAATGAAGACCTATCGTTTGTTTTGATTATTAACATATTTGGTTTTTCCCGGGTAAAGGTTTACTATCATGCACATGCCACAAGTTAAAGGTCACAC
>BROG01002060.1:0-17216 GCA_030159075.1 Atrina japonica | reverse complement strand
TTAGAAAAATCCTTCATCCAACCCTGTATTAAGAACAAAGAAGTTGAAGATTATTACAATGATTGTCTTACTCCATTTATGTGTGTCTGAACACTGATCAAATACCGGAATTTTGAATAATGTTTTATGCCATACTCAACAATTTTTCAGTTATTTCATAGGGGCGTGTAGATTTACCCCACACTACCCCATAATACCGCATACTACCATATATTAATACTTACTATGTCATTTAGACACAGATTTTCAAATTATCTATGATAAAAAAATGATTTTTAGCAATAAATCTGAGTCAGGTACACGTGAAATTATAATTCAGAATTGTTTGTTTGTATGCCTTGGCTGAAAGGTCTGCCGAGGGCAATATAGTGTTAGGATCGTCCGTCCGTCTGTTCGTCTGTCCGTAATTCCGTCCTGCTTACATATAAAGTACAAAATTTCCAGTTTGTATTGTGATATAGAAACCAAACCTAGACTGTAAGTTAATCTAAGGGTTGCTCACACTTCATTGATATCACATACCTCTGGGGTGGGTAGGGTCAAAATGTAGGATATTGCAATATTTTGCCGGCATTGAAATTTGTTGGGACCGGTGGCATTTATGGAGCAGAGAACCCAGTTACAACGTTCATGGGAAGAGACCATTGACCTTCTGCATGTAAATTGGCAAACTTTCTAAAAAAATCAGCAAAGGTTCCAATGGGACTCAAACTTGCATTGACCAGAAGTGAGACTTCATAGTTCAAAGTGCAATGCTCTAACCACTCGACCACAGAGGCCCCTAAGATACCAGTTACGGCTTCCAAATTATTGAAATCGGATGGCATGTTACCTTCCTAAGGGTTCCTTATCATGATTTTGCTTCACAATAATCTGATGTCCCCTCAACCCCACCCCCCGCCCCATTCGAAAATTTTCTAGATCTACCACTACAATATATTACATTTCTGACCACATGACAATACAATATAGCAAAGAAAATTGAAGAAAATAAATAATTTGTTTCTGGTCTGCTTGAAAATAAATATTCTGTCCTGCGATAGCATGATGGCATGAAAATTTGCCCCCGAATCAAATGGTCGTCCCCTTAGTCCCAGTACCCCGACACCAGACTAATTTGCCGGGCGCAAAGCCTAGACAATGAGGTCTGGTCGGGGTTGAACCAAAATAATGCTAACTCCGTTAATGGTATAATTTTACAATTTTGTTATTCTTAAACAAACATTACACTCATGTTGGCGCTTCAGACGATTTTTTCATTGTTTTTGTGATTTTCGCCTATTGAATCATGTAGTTCTTGTACGCCGCCATCGTTATAAAATTGTTTACTCTGCCGTGTGTTTGTTGAAGATCAAATTGGTTAATATAGAACAGGAAACACTAAATAAAAATAAAAAAGATTTATTCCCACTTTAAAAGTAAAACCTCAAGGGACAATTTGTACTCCATTACCTCCCTTATTTTGCCGTCGTTGCTGCGATAATATACACATATTACAGAATCCGTAATTATAAGAAACTGTAACAAGTTTAACCCTTTTCATAGTTACAGTGACAAGGAAGAAGGGATCCATTATTTTCAAAACACGCATAGTAAATACCTTCCTCTTTGTCGCTGTAACTACTCTTTCCCATAATTTTAATGAACATGTCAATGGATGTTCAATAATTTGCAACTAAAACTCTGTTCATTGACACGAATGAAGCGCAGATATAGGCTACCTGATGCTAATAATTTGAACTACCGAGCAAATGAAGCATCATATGTCATATTCCGTGTATACTATCTTCATTCAAGCATTTTTATTACTTTTTCTATCATTAGTAATACTCATTTGATTCAAACAGTCAAATGATTCCAAAACATCTTTATGCGAGTGTTCCGGACATGATGCGAGCAGGCAGAACATTATTTCCAATTTTCATAAATCGATTTTTACATCTGAGCGGTCTCGAAGAACAACTAATTAATTTTGTGTTACCTTACTGAATTATTTTTTTTTCTTTAACAGTGCTTACCAAGTTGTTTAATAAGTACTTTGTGAGTATTATTTCTTTCTATAATTTTGCGTGAAATAATAGATGGATTTGAATTCAAAAATTTAAAGACCATCTCAATCTCCTTATTACTATAAATATATGTATATTTTTACATCACATCATTCGCCTTTGTTCTAAATAATGTGGTTAATATAATTTTGTTTAAAGTCACAAATACAAAATTGTACAATTATAATGATATATCTTTGATTCTTTTCAAAATATTGTTTGATGTTTTCCTAGTGCCATATTGTGAAATTACAAAGTTTACAACTTGACACTAGGTGTATTTGTATGAAGTTGAACTGTATGTATTTCATGTTATTCGAAATGTTACAGCAACGCACAATGGGGTGTGTGTGTCCAATCTTTTACAAAGAGTTTTCGGTCTTTGAAATATCGACTGATCGAGAGGGCAAGGACTGACATCTCTGTGTAAGACATTGGTGTGTTACATTACTTTAATTTCTATCTTTGGACTACGGTTTTTTTCCAATTTAATCAATTTAAGCGTTTTGGGGAAAAAATGGAATGCAAAAGTCTATCAGATAACATGACACATACGGTTCCTGTGTCAATTTATCTTCATAGAACGATACAAAACGTACAATTTTTTTATAAGTGGTCTATTGATACATTTTAACTCGAATGTATTTCAAGACCGAACGTATTATGATTGATTCATAAAAGTATTTAGATTTCATTTTTTCAAATATTTGTTTGGGTTTTTTATTTGTTCACTAAAATTTTTCAGTCATATGGTCGCGGCCATTGTAATGGTACAGGAAATAATCCGATTGCAATGCACCCAGCGAGAAAGGTCACCGGTCTACCGCTAGAAACTGACAACTTTCTCACAAAATCAGATTAGGTTTCAAACTCGAATCTGCACTTTTACGAGTGATATCCTTACCACTCGGCCAAGGATACCAAATTATTTAAATATTGTTTACGTATCATCTTGTTGTATGAAATTGTATTTGTATATTTTTGTTGCTTATCAGTAGCACTGCTTATCTGTCGAAAAGTTATCATTTAAATTTTTTTTATTATCAGTTTACCGGGATGAATGGACAAGCGACTCCTTTACACTGAGATTTTGTAAGTTTTTGTCTATTTTACTAGTTTTTTTTTACAAATAATATGCCTGATGTTCAGATAAACGTTTGCTAGTTAGTGGGATATATAGATAAATTTCTTTTAGATAGATCGTTTGATATCATATCATAATTGATATATTGTGTATATTTCATAAGATTTTCATTTATCGGAAACTCATTTGATAATTAATATTTATTTGGCAGATTCTCATGTAAAGAAAAATTTTGGACATGCAATCCTTTTTCCAGGTATGTTAAATATTACGTTAGTAGCTCATTTTACCGGAATTTTAGTTTGTATATATATTTCGTTTCCACATATAAACTGTTGGAAGAAGGATGTTCGGCTAACATTGGGCCAACGTACGTAAATCTGATTTTAGGGTTGATGAATATATTGTTGGGAGCATTATGTTGGACCAACATTGGACCAACGATCGTAAATTTGATCTGGAGTTTGAATGTACAATGTCGAGCCCACGTAAATCTGATGTTGACTTTGAATAAGCAATGTTGGACAAACATTGGACCAACGTATGTATTAATGTGATTTTGACTTTGAATGTACAATGTCTGGCCAACATTGGGCCAACGTATGTTAATCTGATCTTGATTAGTTTGATTGCTTGTAATGTATACAATTTCACACCAACATAGGGCCATTTTGCGTCAACGCATTCTGAACTGGACTAAAAAAATCTGTCAGGAACAGTGTTTGACCAATATAGGCCCAATTACATAAATTTACGAAAGTAAGGTCTGTGTTCATTGTTGGGCCAATGATGGGCCAATACACACAAAACGTGTTGGTTTACCTATTTACAAAAATATTCTATTAATTAAATCTCATAACATTACGATTTTACGAAATTTGAATAATGCACTTAATAGGTGCTAATAAAAAGTACTATTACTGGTTTTGTAAATAGTTATTATAGATAACTTAATTATAATAATCAAGATAGAAAAAAAAAACAGAAAATAAATTCAATGTAAATTAATTATTAAAAACATATATACATGTAATGGCCATTGTATTAAAATGAAAATTTTCTAGCAAAGAGATGGTTTATTTTAGCATCACAAGTAAAAAGTTACATTTAGGTAAACATGATCAATTTGGATTAAAATTCATTAAAGTGGTCGTTTCCACGGGCATATTGGCTGGTTACTATGGCAATCTTATGTGATTTATCAGAGGTTTGCTGTAGTGGTCAGTAGATTTCCCACTATTCACTTTTTAACTGCCTTCTTGAATGACCTACATAGAAATAAAACAGTTAGGGTGTATTGAATTAGCAACAGCCTGCTGACCTTTGATGAAATGTAAGTATATATATATATATATATATATCTGTCAATTTTTACCAGATTTGTATCTATATCCTGGACCACTTAAAGATTTATATTTTGGTATCCGAGATGTTTTATATTCTTATTGGCGGAGGATGTCATTTTGACCCCTTTTAAAATTATAGCTTTGGTGTTGTTTTTAATAATCAAAAAGTGGAACATGATTAATATGTGAAACATTGAAATGTATATTTTTGGTTTTAGTTTGTGTACGCAGACTGAAAGACATGGGCCACAGAGCATTTTATTGGAAGAGATTTGGAAGAGCGACGCCTTGAATGACATCGAAATGTGGTCCATTCGAAAACATTCCCGCTTTAAATAAAAACTGAAAGCACGGCACGCTGGCACAAATTTATCATTATATCCATGAATTTGAGTAACATTATTTTGTAAAACTTCAATTATCAACAAATAATTTATGCATTTAGATGTTTCATTACATAATTAATGTAGGCTTATGATAAAGCTGTACAATTGTTCTTTATTATTTAAGATGGAATCATTTGGAAAATTATTTAATTGATCAAAATAAAGATAATAAATCAAAAATATTAGAGGTTTCTAAAATCTTCATAAATCTCTGTTGCCTACAAGGTTATTGTCTTATAAAATAACCTATAACAGTAAATTGGAATAAATTATACATACCTTCAAATATGTGTTTATTTTGTCATTTGTTAAAATTCATATATGTATATATTTGACCTATGCTCGGCACTTAAGGCCATTGAGAGGGGAGGGCTCTTTAACGTGTCGACACCTACTACAACAAGGGACCTTGGTTTTTACTGCCTCGTACAAAGGACAGGAATGGGATCTGCCGCCAGCTGGACTTGAACTCATGATCACTGAGCCAGGTCAGCCCCCTTGAAAAGGAAAGAGGATCATTCTATTTATTGACTTGGGCGAGTCTAAACATGGTCACAAGGGTTGATGAGTTAATACAGAACTTGTGACTACATGAAAATAAAATAAACAATAAAAAAGTTATCTTACATTGCATTTCTGTGCACCAATAAAATTTCTATGGCAACCAAACAAAAGATATCGGAATAAATACAAAAGTTAAACACATCAGTACCGATATACAAGTTTAATACATCAGATTAGTTACAAAAATTCAATGTAACAACAAAAGATAAATACATATTAACCATTTTCATGTATAATTGACTATATTACACTTTTTTATTGATATTATATGACGATTTTACACTTAAGAGTTGGTGGTCATATTTACTGGCTACGATGAAATCCCGGTAACAATGTAAAAAAAAGACTACCAGACTTCATCAAATAAACGGGCAAACTTTCCCACATACACAGCTTAAATGGGCATTAGCTGTGTTTTTTTTCAATTTCTCCCCCTTTTTTATTACTTCCAATGATATACAATAACGAAATTGATATTTAAAGGATTTTTAGTTCTTAAATTCCTAAATATTTTATGAAAATTGCTTGAGAAACCCAGGTTATATATCTGTTTACATGTAGTAAAAGTAGAAAAAATCGAAATACTATTGGTAAACACAGCTAATGCCCCATTAAGCTACAGTAGTTTTAAATCTCTTCCTGACAAGATGCAATAGACTTTGTTATTTTATTAAGATGTTCTAACAATTCTCTTCCTCACTCACACTAAAATCTTTTCTTTTTTAATTTTGAATGTTGTTTAACGCCATACTCAACAATATTTCAGTCACATACTGGCAGCTAGTTTTTAATGCTGAAAAGATCCAGGTTACAAAGTACCTAGGAAGAGACAACCGGCAGTTGGCAAATAAACTGGCAAAAACTTTCTCATAAAAATCAATTTAAATGCCAGCGGGGATCAAACCTGTGCTAACTTAAGGTGAAAGTGACTCGGTTATGGTGTACCCCACCCACACTCACAATTGTAACTCATCACCAACATGTGGCAAAACTAACAAGAGCTTGCAATTGAAATCAACAGTACAGGCCATAACAAATGCATTTGTATCAGAGAGTATGTATTGTTTGCTACTGTGCTATTTCTCATACATTACATTGCTGGAAAACATCAACACACAATATAAATGCCAAACAATAATTGATATCCCATGCTATATACAGGTCTACCAAGGTACAGTGGCACGTCCGGCTTTTGACTGTTTCTAAAAAAAGGGGTGTGGAGGTAAAACATGGCTGCATGTATTTACCGTAGCTCTAATGCTTTTGTTTCCAAATCAAGTCTGTTACCACTGTTATGATTCAGTTTAGAATTTATGTCTTGGTAACCATGTGCCAATTCATCTTTGTAGACCTAAACCTGGTTTTATCTCAGAAATATACTTTTCAATACCTCCGAGATCGACTTTAACTTTAACACTTAAAATGAAGTCAAATGTTTTAGCAAAAAGTTCTATTTACATTTTTAAACAATGATTTATTGATTGTATTTCACTCCACAATCAACAGTTTGTCAGTTATATGATGAAAGCTGTTCAACATTGACAGTGAAACATTTTTTTGGTCAAATATACAATAAATTCAGCTAGTTAATGCTACTTGATATCAATGATAGATTTCCAAAACCCCACAAATGATCGGAGTAAACAAATTGAAAATGAAATTGAAATTCTAACAGAACCATTAAGTGTCTGACCACCGGTACAATTAGTCAAAAAAAATGAATATGAAGACAATTGTCTCCCTTGTGTGCATGCATGAAATAAGATGAAAATGAAAAACACATAATTCAAATAGCATGTAAAACTAGATATACAAAAACAATTTAATCAACTCAACACCACATAAATTTTGGTTTATCAGAATTTTTTTGCATTGTGCAAACAAACACATTAAACATATATTGTAATGTAATACACTATATATATATATATATATATATATATATATATATATATATATATATATATATATGTGCAAAAACTATTCATACACTATTATTTTGTGCTACATATTTCATATAAAGCATTTTTAAAAAAAAAAATATTTTTTACATTTCTTATGACATTTCAATAGAATTTTCCCTGTTAATAAACAAATTTCCATTGGATTTTGTGGATCTAATTTCAGGGATGAAAGAGAGTAGCTACAAAAAAGGTTTTTTTTCAAGCATATCAAACACATTTAAGGTCATTTAGTTTTTGACAAATCTCATGAAAAAGGCTGAAATCAGTTGAAAGGCCTAAGACATTCATCCCTGTAATTTATTATTTCAAAGGGTTGACATTTTAAACAAAAAGTAAAAATTAGAGAAATTTCATTACAAAAATAAAATTTTGTTTAAAAAAAATATATTTTGATTTCTGATTCAGAAAATAAATAATGAAACTGAATCTTATTCTTTTTAACTTTTTAGCTAAAATTCTGTTAAAATGCAATAAGAAATGGCTTCACAATATTTTTGGAAAAAAATAAATGCGATTTATATTAAATATTCAGCATGAAAATAATAGTGTATGAATACTTTTTGGTTGTCCCTGTATTTATGGGATCTTCAATGATTTGTGTAAAGTTATCATGTCATAATAGTTTGATAGAGAATTGAGGTGTTTCATTATAAATAGTTAAATATGCCCCATGAATATGACAAATCTACAATTATGATATACTTTAAAAAATAAACTATATATGACAGCACTTAAAGATCTAATAAAATAAAAAAATAAAAAATAAAACATTCTAGCCACAAACATTCTACAATTGATCCCTTGACATCTTAACCTTTTCAACCCTACAGACCACAACAGACTGGTCTTAAACAATAGAAAAGAGCAAACCATTCATATACTGAGGGGTGAAAGGGTTAATATATTTTAATCTAACTTTCATCATTATTAATGTTATTTGTAACTATTTTACCATTACTCAGAACAGTATTTTAATCCAAAACTTCAAAACTTTTGGTCCAAAATGCTAACACTTGCAATGGACCAACTCTATTACACACTTTTATTTAAATCATCACTGTTACTGGATGTTTTTTATCCAAGCTCCTTTTACAAAAAAATGATTAAGATTCAATTCTTAACTTAAGTCAACAAAAAATATAATTGTGTTACATAATGTAAGATATGCATCTATTTGTCAAGGAAAAATGTGCGATAAGAAAAAATGTAAATATAAGAGGATATCTTTACAGTAGCATCTTTCCGAGTTATACTGAAAAGCCAACACGGACTCGTCAATTAACTGAGTGTCCACATCAGATATCGACAGGAAAATAAAATTCACAAATTTTGTTAACCTTATCCTACAGACGCAACATATCAAATTTGAAGAAAATTAGCTGGGCAGTTCTGAGGAGAAATTTAAAATGTTCTAATCTGCATACTGAACACATTTCATAAACCTGTACCATGCATGGCAACAAAAAAAAAACACCTGTTAAACTGAACTAATCAGGTGGCTTTTAAAATGTTACATTACATGTATACTTAATCCTTGCAACCCTACTGACCATAATCGATTGGTCTAACACCATATAAAATGGCATTCCATTTCGACGCTTAGCGTACAGAGTAGCTCAGTTGGCAGAGTGCCAGATCTCCAACATGAAGGTCCCTTGCTCGATCCCTGGTCATGTCAGATTTTCAGAGATGAGATTTCATACCCTGTCCACACAACTGTATTCCTAAATAAAGGGTAAATGGTCTAGCATGTGCAGTTTGACTACCTTCATCAGATTGTACAAGTGAAGTAGCACTTAAAAAGCAGCTAGAAATATGGACCAAGTAAGCAAGGACATAAACACACACACTTAACATCTCTCTCCCTGCCTCAGAGAGATCATTGGCAAGGGCTTTAAGTAGTCATGCCACTTGTTAAATCAAGTCAAACAGCAGACACTTTGTGGTGAAAGGGTTAATTTTGTTCCTTGTTTCATATCATTATTGATACATACAACCGATATACTCAAAAAATGAATGTACAATTATTTACATTGTTGTGATATGATACAAAATGCAGGAATCTGAATAAAAATGCAATTTACTACAGTAAAATTATGTCACAATAGAACAAAATCACTAAGATGGACATGTAAGTTACCGGGAAGCATCTAGCATCTAGATCTACTTCTGTTATCTCAAATTCAGGAAATCGTTACGTAAAAAGGGCAGTCCTGTTAATTTTTAGATAAAAAGATACCAATGTACATAAGTATACACACATAATAATTTATACGTATATACACTTTATACTTCTAATATTTTAATCCAAGTTATTTTTACTCCTTTCACCTATAAAACAAACAGCCTTCTTAAAATTACCTAAAAGCTGTCATCTCAACATTTTAAACCAATTTGATTAGATAAAAAAAATAATAATGTAGTTTTTGAAACATCCCCAGTGTTTGACTTATATTGATAGCCATATTTGTTAAAATTTCTGAATAGAAACAAGCCCCAACAACATATATATAAAAGGTGAGTTTGTAAAATCAGTCGTCATTTTCTAACTACAATTGCATAGACCAAACGTGTGAAGTAATGAAGTTTGAGTATAACTCACCTACATGTGGAAAATAAATCTTGATATCAACAAAGTTTATTTTCTCTTTCTGGACTAATATACAGTTCAAAAGCATGTAATTAATCAGTTTAAACATGAGAATATCAAACATAATTCCAAATTCTCCATGAAAAAATTGTAAAATTATAAAGAAACAGGAGCACTGACCACCTGTTATGATATGAGTCCTCATTTCCGAAATAAGGAATCAAGGACAAGTCAACTCGGAAATATATATTTGAACACTCGACTCCTTTTACGGGACCATTCGCATCTATTTTGATTAATTTGATATCAAGGTTTCTCAGCTATACCTCTTATAATGTTTATTTGATATCATCTTTGTAAAAATATGAGGAGTACCTTGTCTTTGGTCAAGACCTGACTGCTCACATGCCTGAGTTCATCAGAATGTGTAAGGTCATGTAAACAACGAAACGAAAAGGTGCAGATTACTGGTAGGATTTTATTTATGTTAACATTCAAAGTGAATTTTTATTTACGGATACTAAAATAATGAATTTAAAACTAATTATAAAATCTATTTATTATGTATCTTTATTGAAGTCTTTGATGTAAAAATTAATGCGGAATGTTTATGATTTCAGTACAGTGTAAGATTTGATTACATGTCATCTGTCCATTGTTTTGCTTTGGGAGTACAGGTGTGAAATAAGGGTTGTTCTGCGGACTCTCCTTTTATAGCGGAATTGCAAGCCAATTTTTATTGATAACATTTAACAAAAATGTCTGCCTGTGGAATAATAAATCGGGGGTGTTTCAAAAACATTATAAGTTTTTTTTTTTAATTCAAATATTGTTTAAAAGTTACGATGACAGCATTAAATTTGCTTCTAAATTATTCAAAATAATTTCACAATTAAGACTTCTTTCAAATTTTGTCCCTCGCACTTTAGGTTGAAAAAGAGGAAAGATATATGGATGCAAAATCTCCAAAGGAATGATAAATCAAACATGCATAAGCATTGTTACATCTGAAATCAATCTAAAACTGACTATAACATAAAACATATTTTCTGTAATTTGACATATTAATACACTAAAGGAAATATAGAAATATCTGTTTTACACCTTGCTTGTGGTAGTCTATCTTATTCAACCCATTAAGCACCCATGTCCCTATAAGCATCCTCCCCCTCTTTAACATACAATCAAGAAATTTTTCTAGCTGGTAGACAAGGAGATGTGGACATGAAAAACCCTCAGTTTATCTGTCCCCCCCCCCTGCATCAGAATTATGTTGAAAGGTGCCCGCAGTAATAGCTACAACAACTTTACCACTGTACCTTATAAAAACTTAATTGTTTTACATCAATTTGATTATTAATTGGTCCCATTAAGCACCCATCCCTTTATCCTGACTTTTGTAGAACACTGGTCGCTTAATGGGTTGAATATGGTATCTACAGATAGAGTGAAATTTCCTTATGTCGAAATCAGATTAGTCAAATTTCCTTTGATATCAAAGTCGAACAGCGGTCCAAATTTTTTACTATATATCGAGTCTTTTATCTTGAAATTTTATTTATCTCAAAATATATTTCTGGTCTCAAGTATCAAAATATTAGGCCATGCAAAAAAAAAATCTGGTTCTCAGACAATTAGCCTTCTAAAATGGGCAAGGTAGGTAGGTATTTTATTTTTATTTTTTTATTTCCAAATTATTGTTTATATACCTTGAAGGCAAGAAAAAAAAAAGACATTTTGTAACAAAAAATGTCTTTTATTGAGACCTTTAATAAATTGTAACAAAAAGTTGGCGTGATTGCCTTGTTCACTTGTTTTAAAAACTGAAATATTAACAAAAATATAAAATACATAAAAGATAATATATTTTCAAAACATTTTTATGTTTTGAAACTACAAGAAAATTAATTGTAAATGCATCATTATTATTATCATCAATCATTATCATTACTATTTTACAAAGCTGTACAATATGTAACTACTATGTGTCTAAAAATCAATGCAAATTCCAAGTTTCATTTTTGAAAACAATAGCCATCCATTTTTATGTATTTCATTAAAACTTTTATTTACAGTTACTAATTTTACTTTTATCATTCACCTACATTTAATTCATATTTTAAAATTTTTATACCCTACATAGTGTTACATATATCATCATTTCAACACATCCTGAAATTCAGTTCCGTTTGGTTCTTTCATTTAAAACCCAACTTCCACTTCCTCTATAAACTGCAAGCAACAGCAGAAAACACACGATGTGTTCTGTGACATTTTCGGGCATGAGGTAAAGATTTACATGTTGAATTGTCAATAAAATAATTATTTCAGTTTCTAATAGGGTTTTAGAAATGCATTTTGAACTACAAATAGAAGAAAATGGATCATTTTCGAAACTTAAGCCTTTTGAAATGACTGAAATTTTTACTTGTCGTGGCGGTGATTTTTTTTATGAAATGTGAATAAAATGGTTTCATCAGGAATTTCTTTTATGGGCGCGGCAGTGTCTGAGAACCAGAAGTATTTTTTACTTGGCCTTATATAATTGTCACATGTTATCTCAAAATTACCTTCCGCGACTAGATGACAACATTTACATGAATAATATCTGAGATTTATTGCCAATATATAATGATGGGTTGACACTAATCGAGGGAAATGAGAAAATATTTGGAAGTTTTGGTGTTCAGAGATTGAAACAGATACACATGAGTTGGAGTTATTGCGATTGTTGACCCAGGCTACATTATAAATAATAAAAGAGAAACTATATGGATCTTTATCTCCCTGCCTTCAATTTCTCTTTCTGCAGAGTGTTAATGTCCTGTAAATGAAACAAATAATCATCATCATATATACATTAGATACAAAGTCAAGAAGTAGAAATGATGTCTATGAACTTCACCAAAAAATTACTATGATTAAACTTTGTGTACATCAATAGCAACATTTACTTAAATTTACAGAGTTAAAATTCTGTCTGACCAATTATGACTGTAAGAGGTTTTTGTATAACCCATACATTAACCCATGAAGATGATCTTATATATCTATCAATAATACAGGAATGTACATAAATGTGCAATATGAACTCTGTCACTGTAGTTTTTACTACATGTATACATTTCGTTTAAAACTACATTTTTTTTCAAAAATCTTTTTTTATTGCATTAAAATAGAACTTCCACTGTTAAACAGAATGTTTCCAAATTTCATGGTTTTTTTGGACTACACCTCACCATTTTGGGATGTTCAGAGGAGTGCCAAAATAAGGGAGGGAATAACAACAAAAAGAGAACCAGGTTATAATGTACCCAAGGAAGAGGAAACCCGGCCTTCTGCAAGTAAACTTCCCACAAAATCAGTAAGGGTTCCAGCTGGGCTCAAATGAGCACTGACTAACGGTGATAGACTTCATGATTTAAAGTGCCATGTTCTAAACCAATCAGCTCCTGACACTCTACCTCTACCATCATCTCAACTGATTTGCCAGACAAAACAGAACAAAATGATCTTATTAAAGAATGATTGGCCACTAAAGGTACTAGAAGCTTTAACTTATCAACCCCCCGAAAAAATGGACTCGTCTGAGTCCAAATGAGTTTTTAGGGGTGAATGGGTTAACAGGAGATTCTATAATACATTGTACTTACATCTATCAGTATTCCTTTTAACTTCTCATACGCCACATCGACCTGGTCATTTACGATGATGTGGTCATAAGAACCTGGTTGCTCAGCTGTTATAAAGAAGAATTTGAATGCAAATGAGGTTCCTGGCAACACATTTGAAGAGAACAAGGTAAACAGATTATGAATTAAGAAGATCATTCAACCTATTTATTACATGCACATGTATCTATCTGTTAGGTGTCACTGCAATCTTTGATGGTATATTTACCACTGACCTGGAAATTTTTTAGTCCTTTTGGAACTGAAAATATCAATTCTATATTCTCAAAGCCACATGGATGGGATGTTTGTCCGTGTTTCAATAATTATGCTTGAAACTTTGCCTCTCGTCTAAGGGCAGAAATTAAATGGGGCAAAAATTTCCAGGCATACCTATTCCTCAGAGTTAATTAGCCCAAGGACATTCCCTTCAAAAGCAAAACATTACAGGATCCAATTTGAGGAAGATGTTACTTAAGATTTAAACATAAAACATTAAAGGAGCATTAGCTATGTTTTCTTTCAAAAACATATTTCTTAGATTGATATACAATAACAAAATACAGATATACACATGCATAGAATTTTTAAAATTTCTATATATTTTGTGAAATTGCTTTAGAAACCCAGGTTTGGCACTTTTTCAATTGCAATTGATTAACTCAACCTTCATACTACAAGTATATGAACACCACAATGGACCTAGCTTTATTTTCACAAAATATATAGGAGTATTCAATTTTATATGCCTGTGTATAGCTCTTATCTGTTATTGTACATCAAGTACAAGTAGTAAAAGTAGAAGAAATTTAAATCATTTTTTGGTAAACACAGCTAATGCCACTTTAATGTTGCTTCACTAAGCACTTGGAATCAATCTTAGATTATTTTTAGTTATACTGATCAAGGACCAGTGGCAGGTGTGATTTCATCATTAGAATTTACCATGACAATATTCTCAATATTATTTTTCTTTCTGATTGGGTAAAATGTCCTACAGCAGCAGATGATTGATCAAAACGAATCTAAAAAATTATGTTATATATTGCTGAAATCATGTAATAGTTGGCTACTTGTCCTACCTAGCTGCAAGTCCTTAACCAGTAAGGCTTAGTTCCCAAAATTTTTTTTTAAATTGTCTAATTGTCAGACAATGAAGGCAGTGATGGCAACGGCTCACATTAAACTTTGGGCAATAACAGACACACACACACACACACACACACCTACACACACACACACACCTCTACACACACACACACACACACACACACACACACACACACACACACACACACACACACACACACACACACACACACACACACACACACACACACATCTACACCATCTACAAAAGTGGAGAGAAGACCAAGAAGAATATGTACATGTAGGCTGATCTGGCCAAGAAACATAAATATTGCTACTTTAAGAAATTCATCAAAAAGTCTGAAAAGACCTAAAAAATGCATCAAAAATTAATATTCCGATTTTTCTGAAAAATACAAACTTGAATCACAAATTCATGTAGATCACTCAGAAACAATCCTTTTTTTTTTCATGTAGCGGTTCTGGAGAAGAAGATTTTTAAAGAGGAGTAACCTATTCTGCCCCGCCTGGATCCACCCCTGGGCAAATCTGGCTGAAAACTACAAATTTGGTAAAGGACATCAAGCACTTGCTTCCTGTCAAGTTTTGTCAAAATCCCTTCCGTGGTTTCAGAGAAGAAGTCGAAAATATGAAGTTTACGGACGGACGCCGGACGGGGAGTGATCACAATAGCTCACTTGAGCCTTCGGCTCAGGTGAGCTAAAAACTAATGCACAGACACATGTAACAAGATATGTACCATAATTTAGAGCTTCATTAGCACTATCAAGTCTCTTCTTAAAACTTTCTTCAGTTTCCGTGCCTCTCCCTTGTAATCTCTCTTTCTGTTTATAAAACAAACACGGCTCATTAGAAAGTTAGCAAGGACTAAATTTAGTACTAAATCAAAGACATCAAATAACATCAAATAAATAATCTCTTATTAATATATGTATATTTATTTATTTATTTATCATATGAGGAGAGAACACAGTTACAATGTACTACAGACTCTCTGCAAGTTAACTGGCAAACCTTCTGACAAAAATCATATAAGGATCCAGTAGAGCTTGAACCTGTGCTGACCAGAAAAGAGACTTTATGGTTCAAAGTGCAATGTTCTAAACACTCGACCACCACTGATAAGACAGAGAGTCATATTTCATCGATACAAGTAAGGTCATATGATATATGACAGTACGCAGTGGTAGAGTCGTACATGTCAGTGGACGTGACTTTGACTTGAGGATCTAATACATTGCACATGTATCTGACTAACTCAGTAGACCTAAAAATGATCCATCAGAAAAACTGTTGGAATTCATTTCATCCACATCAGGCGTGACAAATTCAAACATAAAAATACCAGTGAAATCTTACCAATTTTTCTAATGATGGTGCTTTTATGAATATATATCTAGGATTAAGGGTTGTCTCCTTGATACTTTTCACTCCATTTACTTCAATGTCCAATACACATAGCTTCCCAGAACTCTGAATTGCTTCTACTGACATTTTACTGCAAATTATTAAAGAAAACTTATTCATGTTGTTAGTGATTTTATTTTTATTTTAAAGGTATATCTTCATACAATGTGTGTGTAAGTCTCAGAATTCCCAGGGTTTTTTCTTACCTTTTTTTTGGAACATGGCCCATGGCACTGGAATTGGCAGTTTCACGGCATTTTGGCTCAAAATTGAGAATGTTTTTACATAAGGCATTTCATTTATTTTGCTATTTGCAATTTTATTTTTACCTACATGTACTTTACTGTCCAAAAAAAAAAAAAAAAAAAAAAAAAAAAAAAAAAACAATGATTGAGAAAACATATGAGAGAAGGAAAGATGTTAGATGTTATGTCCATGATTGGGAATTTTTGGCCAAAAAATGGGAAAAAAGATATGAAATGCAATTGGGAATATAGCTCAATTTCAGCTGTAAATTTGGAGGGAAAAAAGTCCTGATGTGAAAATTTATAAGAGAGACCAAGGCTACTTGCTCAAATCTTAAAAATATTCTTAAGTCTGAAAATATTCTTAACTTGGCCTGCTAGGTTAATCAGATTCCAGGATTGGCCTGCTCTACCAATCAGATTTCAGGATTAGCTTACAGTAAGAAGAGTTTAAAATTCTAGGACTTGAGTGATACTCATATATTGAAGAGTAAAATTCCCAGGCAAGAATGATACTCATATGTTGAGCAAGTGGGCTCAAAAGACCCAGGAGTTACCTTGTAAATTTGAATGAGCTGTTTGGCTGTACCAGTACATTAGTTATCAACTAGAATGCCACTGAAGTATGTGTAAAGGGAAGTAACTCCAATCATTTCTATATCTTGTATAAAAACACATAAACAAATACATGTACCATGATATTTTTCAACAAAACTCATAACAACATCACATGTGCAAAGTACATAAACGTAGAGAAAATTACTTAATACATGTAAATGTATGTTGACTTCATTTTCAAGG
>BROG01002059.1:0-17219 GCA_030159075.1 Atrina japonica | reverse complement strand
GGGAAGTACCACAAGTTATATATATAGATCAGGGGAATGTGATATGAGAATTGAAATGATATGAGAATCGAGATTGGGAAGTACCACAAGTTATATATAGATCGGGGTAATTTCTAATGTAATATAAAATTGAAATGATATAAGAATCGGAAAATATCGATTGGGAAGTACTACAAGTTATATAGATCAGGGGAATTTCTAATTTGATATAAAATTGAAATGATATAAGAAAACTTATTATATATTAAAATGGTAGCGAAAAGAAATAGCGAATTTGATGAAACTAAATTGTCTATGGGTCGTATTAGTAAAAAGAATAAAGCTCAATGGATTTCTATATCATATACTTATCCGGATGGGAAAAAAAGAGCACTTAGTTTACAAACTCCAAGTCTTTTATCGAGTGGAGTAGAGGAAATATATAAGTATAATACAGATGATGATGAGCTTGTTGGTTACGGCATTAATCTTATTTGTGATGACATAGAAAAACATAAAAAGGAGCAGGAAAAGTTTATTTAAGTGATTAATAAGGTTCAAAATTTTGTTAGAGAGGAGATAGATAATAAAGAACGTAGTGAGTTGAAAAATATTGGTAGGAAAAAGAAAGTTGATGTTGAAAATTAAAAAAATTTTAAGGATAGCGTTTTTTCTTCTCACACAATTTATCCCAAACTTCAGTCGGAGAAGTCGAAGGATAAAATTAAAATAAAATCCAATTTTAGAAGACCAGATGGAAAAAAGTGGATTGAGGTTAATGGTGTGGATTATCTGAAGCAGCCTTGTAGAGTTATTTGTGTGTTGAAAATCGACAGTGTTTACATCAGAGACGATAACGAAGGTACCACGTGTTACGCCAATGATGTGCTCGTGATGAAGAAGACGACGATGCCGAAGATAGAAGAAGAATCGATTGGGGATTTGGATGAAATTGAGTTAGAATCTTCAGACGACGAGGAATAAATATATAACTATACAGTTATATATTTCATTGAATAATAAACTCATACCCCGTTGGTTGTTCTGTGTACAAGATGAGTTTCGAGTGTTTGTGCTGTGATAACAGGTTTTTAATGGTTCGCCTGTCTTCTACATCATTAACGACGTCGTTTTCATCTAAACATTCGTTGTAGCAAAACTTATCTTTGGTATAGAAGAGTGCAACCCACTTGACCTGTGTACGAAAATCTTTTGATGCACTATTATATCTTTGTGTTAATACCCACACTGATTGGTTTGCATGTCTTCCTGAAAACGCCAACATTGATAAGGCGTCTGCTTTTTTCTTAATCTGTTTTGTAGCCGAACAATCGTCGATGATGTATAATGTTGAGGTGCCCTTGTATTTTTCATAGAAAAACCGTAACATTTCCTGTAACTTTTCTTCCCCCGTTTTAGAAGAGACAAGATTGACGATGACGATGTGTTTGTCTTTGGGATGTTTGGTGTCTTCGCCGATGCACTTTCTCGATCGGTACGCTCGGTTAGAATCGATGGAGGGGCATAATATGACGATATGCTCGAAAAAATCCTTATATTCCGTTTCCAACAGATCTAGTACGAACTCCGTCTTACCACAGCCAGTGGCACCCACTATCATGGCAGAATGAGGCTGTTTGATAAACATTTTTTAAGTGATTTAAATTTTTTATGATATAACATTTACGAAACGACCGTTCGACATATCAATCTGTCCGTCTTTAATGACAAAAATATAAACGTCTAAAGAATCGGTATCGCTTTCGGGTTCCCTTTCTATTCGAACGGAAATACCTTCGCTAATATTTTGAAGTTTGCGACCAGTGCCGTGGAGATAATTTTCTGGTGTTGTTCTTAGATCTAACCACAATATCAAAACCCAATTTAATAGTTCTAGGAACAATGACATCATTATCACTCATATTTGGAAAACGAACCGTTAACGTTTGATTTTCGTCTATGCTCGATGGATTATGTGAAATTGTAACGGATTGTCTAATACCTTTTATACCGTGAGGTAATCTTAATTTTCTATCAGTATTTAATATATCGCCGTAATTCATGTATTTTTTATATAGATAATATAAATTTTTTAAATCGATTATAAAATGGATGAAGATGTTATATTCAACAATCCCGTTTACGATGAGGATGATCGAGATTATATGGAAGAAACCTCATTTATAGATAATGATGATGTACCAAGTCATTTACCAGATGTTCCAATTGAACCACAAGTTGAAAACCAGCGAGAACGTCTCAGAACTGGTGAACTTTTAGATAGGTGGAAAAAAGCAATGGGTATTTCTAGAGATATAAATTTACAATTTAAATCCGATGAAAAAAAATAATTTAGAAGTGAAATGGAATGGTCGTTGGATTAGATTAACTTATAAAAATAACCCTTGGAAATTTTTATCGGCGAGCTAAACTGCAATACGGCACAGACCTTATCAGAGCGTTGGGTGTGTACGAACAACTTCCACAAATAAAAAAGGTGCAACACGAAACTATTAAAGTAGAGGAAAATATAGAAATGTATAATTTAGGCGATGAAACAAGTGTTAAACAATTAGATGATGGAATAGAAAAATTATCTGATAGTATACAAGATCTCTACACAGAATTACCTGTGAGAGAATTGTTGGGTTTGGATAAAAGTTTAAAAACCATTCGTGGTTCTTTACGCGTTCAAGAATCTAAAAAAGTAGAATTAGAACAAACGTTATCACAATGGCAAGAAGATCTTGAAAATAATCCTGGTGATAAAGAACGTATTGAGAGAGAAATAACAAAAACACAAAATGAATTAGATGGCATTAACGAAAGTATCGACATTCTAAAAGGAAAATTAAAATCACAAATTAATAATATAAAAAATACTATTAAGGGGCTATTAGATGAAAATCTTACGTTGAGAGAAAAAAATGCTAATCTGTTCAGAGAACAAGGAATCACTATTTTTAGCATTTTAACGGCCATTGGTATGACAATAGGATTTTTGGTAGAACTTTTAATACCTGAAGGTCCTATTAAGCCCCCACCACCACTTCCTCCTCCTAACAAAGGCGAAGGATTAAAAGAATGGCTCAAAAACAATTAGATTCTATTGGGAAATTGCTGGCAAGATTGGCAACAAAATTTGGCGAGGCATTACCAGGTATATTAGGATCTATCGTGTCGTGGATATTATCGACTCTTGGTAAAACTGCAATTTGGTTGGGAGAACATTTGTGGGTATTGGGTATGGCATTTGTTGGTTTGTTATTATCTAAACTCGACAAAAATAAGAAAAGAAAAGAAAGATAGAGCAAAAATCGCATTTTTTTTTTATTTTCATGATCATCAACCTGTTTTTGCAGTTTAGAAACTTGCTTAGGCATAATCTGTTTAGGCAGAGGCTTAAATGTTTTCGAATTCAACTCGACATTCAAACCGGGTTTTGTTTTTTCGGGTGCAATTAAAATTTCGTTATTGTAATTGACGACATTTGAATCGATCTTTAATTCCATATTACTAGGCATCATGTAAAGTCCTGGATATATGACAAAATCTACTTTAGAATTTGCAAATCTTAAACAATCTTCGTATCGAGAAATATCAGCAGGTAAATCGAGGGATCTGTTAATAGCATCCTCGACATCGGATAAAAATTGTTTTTGTGCTTCCAATGAAGTTGCGGAGTTTCCAACTATAGACGATCTAGTTTGACCCTGAGATCCCAAAATTGCCCATACAAAAACTCTAATGGAAGCATCGATTCTAGCGATACCAGGAAGTGTATATTTATCTTCATCGATTATAAATGTCGACCATTCCGTGTTATATTTACCGAAAATAGTGCCTTTGATTTTCCAATCCGTATCGATCGACACATTAAATTCGCGACAAATTCTTTCGTACGCAGAAATATCTATGTTGTTCGTATAATGATTAAAATTAGAATCGCTTGGTAAAGGTATGGACATTTCTTTTAAAATTCTTCTGATTTGATAGTAAATGTGAAATTTAAAAAACGATTTCGATAACTCGTCTTTAACAGCATCTATTGACACGCCACAACCAGTGGTTGCACACCAAACCGCGAAATTTAGTTGATTCTGCCAAAACCTGTTATTGGATGTTGATACCAACGTGCCAACATGTAATATTTTTGAGTGCCGTCCTCGAAGATGTATGGGTTGTTGTAGCTCACAAAAATATCCTCGAATGACGCGTGAAATTTTTTATTCTTATTCACGTAAATGTCAAAAGACGATAAGTTTAAATTCTTTTTGTATTCGTTCATTTTATTAAAAAGATTATTATTTCATAAAAATGTTTCACGTAATAACAGAAATCGGTAGGCCTGTGAAATTGTCACAATACATCGATAATACGAACGACGATTGGCACGTAGGTGTAAAATCAATAGATTTTTGGAATGGAATTTATAATATAAAGAAAGATATGCGAATCATTTTTAAAAAGCGAGGAGCAGCAGACGTTCCTTATAAACTCGAAGCTGGAAATTACACTATAAGGGATATTAGAAATTTTCTATCCGGATATATGAAAAAACTATATATCGATAAAAACGATGGGAAAGTGAGCATGGTTGCTAAATCAGGAGAGGTTGTAATTTTACCGATAGAATTAAGTAATATTTTAGGTTTTTCGAAACAGACGATATTTGCGGACAAATATAGTAGATCGGAACATCCAATAGATCTAATGCCTTGCACGATGTTAAATATTCATTCCGATTTAATCGATGGAGTTTTTATGAATGGAAAACAGTCATCAATTATAAAAAGCATACCTTATCCCGAAACCAATTTTAGAACCCTCTATCAACAGAAATTCGAAAACCCAGATTTTTATAAAGTTAAAAGAGATAGAATCACCGAAATAAGAATAGATCTACGCGATGAAAATGGGGATATAATAGACAATCATAATTCTCCAATCAGTATATTATTACAATTAAATTTTTTTTAACGAAAATGTAAAATGGCTATGTGTAACAATATGAGGTACGGGAGATAATACTTTTATAAAATTAAATGAATAGTAAAATTGGTGTGCCATAATGTGTACATACATATAGTTGGGAAAATGCGGGCAGCTAAATTAAGTGATTTTGTAATTCGGCTATACATAGTGTTGACAGTCATTTAGGCATGATTATGAAAATACATAATAGAAATTCCAAATTCCAAATTGTAATCAGCATTAATATCTAAATATACTGTTTTGGATAAACAAGTTGTCAACACCTTTACAAATTACAGCAGCAATTGCAGCTGCAGGTTAAAAGGTCAAATATCTGTCATCATCAGCTTTAGTAAACAAGTTTTGATTGTAATGTTAAATAATATAAAGTACTAAAATCGCACTGAAAGTGATGGGGTAGAAGGGTTACTAAAGGTGGGATTGTGACAGATTTGAATGAGATTAGCGCCAGTATTCTTCCAATTGTATGTTCACAAATATGTATAGAAGCTTCTGGAACTTTGGTGTTTTACGTTGGTTAAAATTGATAATCCTATATAAACATCAAGGTTTCAAAAGCACGGAGAGACCGATTTGAGAGACCAATAGAGAACGCCACTATTATCTATGTGATTGTTTGTTACCAATGCTGCAACTCTAAATAAAATCTATACGATCACGACTGACTTATTGATACTTGTAATAAGAAGAGAGGGTTACACGTATCGATATGGCGCCGTTCAGACCTGGATTAAAGGTAAGACTTTTACTTCTCTTAGTATACTATTATTTGACCATAACTTGTGAAATTTTCCTTTTTTAACAAATTCTAAAACTTCAAAATTTACTAGTGAGTTAAAACTATTTCTACAATTTATTTCGATAGTCTAAAACACAACTAAAACTCATTTTGATTAAAACTAAAAACTCAAAAACTTATTTTTGGCAATATTAATTAAACTTTAACAAAATTAGTACACATAAACTTAAAACATTTCAAAATAAAACTCTAAAACTATACTTGAACTTTATTCAAAATGGCAGATAGTAAAATTAACTTAAGTAATATGGCTAAAGAATTAGAGGACATAGAAAATGATATGTTTAAACAGGAATTAGATGAAGCTAAACAAAGAAGTTTAAATCAGTCTAGAGTACAAACTGAAAATGAAAATAAACACAGTAGTGATTCAGAAAGTAGCGGGTATTATAAGATATCAGGGGGGTTAGGATCTAAACCAACTGACAGTAAACATGATAATGAGGACAAAGAAATGTTTGACAAAATAATCAGACAATTTTCAAATATGGCTAGTGCTATGGCAGTACCATACACCAAGTAATCAAAAACTTCTCAGGCAAACCGGCAGATTTCAAAGCGTGGATTTCAGATATTGGAAGATATGCTCATTTAGTAGAATTAGATATACAGAAAATGCCGGGTGTAGCATTGGTAACATGTTCAGGGGCAGTGGCAGATTTCATTAGGAGATATTTAGTTGAACAGAAAAATAACGAAAATTTACCTAGTTGGGGGACCTCAAGAAATTGTTAAAAGATAAGTTCGGGGAAGTAACAAATAGGAGACAGGCGTTAACAAAAATTACGAAATTTACAACAGAAAACAGATGAATCAGTTCAAATGTTTGGCGAAAGAATAATTTCAGGCATCTGAAGATGTTTATACATCAGAACAAAGAAAAAACAAAAGTACAAAAGATTTAATTGAACAACAATTGATAGATATCTTTTGGAAGGGTCTCACATTTGACTATCTGAAAATGAAATTAATTAGGGAAGAACCAGCGACTTTAGACGCTGCTGTCAAAATAGCAGCGCGTGAACAAAACGTTAGGGATCAAATTTCGTTAGCTTTAGATTCACAAAATGTATTCAAATTCAAAACTGAAAAAGATGATAGAGACATTCAGCCAATGGAAATAAATAATGTAAAACTTGCATGAGGAAAGGTCATACTACTCAAAATTGTCCAAAGAACATTGACGTAAATGCCGCAGACGAATCAGACAGTGACAGTGACAGTGACGATGACATGCAAATATTTCCGATAGATAAAAATAAACAGGTTAAGTTCAAAAACGCTGTTAAGAAAAATAAACAACAAAATCAACAAACGTTTAGGCCAAAGCAACAAATTCAAAGAAACAATCAAGTAGGTCAGAATAGGCAAAATCAACAATCAGTACCAGATTGGGTGTTAGGCGCAGAATGTTGGGTATGTCACATGATTGGTCACCTCAAAAGAAATTGCCCCAATCGGAAAATTAACCCTCGCAATTGGGTACCATATTGGCAATATAATCAGGGACCACCATTTAATCGTGGCAGGGGTAGAACAAATTATAGTAACTATCAAGATAAGCAAGATTACAATCCTCCACCTCAGCAATTTGCACATAATACCTATCAAAATAGGCAAAATTACAATCTGCGACCTCCACAATTTACGTATCAACATTCTCAGCCAAATGACCAAATGATCAAATGTTAGCATTACCAGCGCCACCTCAGATGTTAGCACTTCCGGCACCCCCAATGCAAGATAATACGTCTCAGTCAAATAAGCAATTAGTGCTCCCTGCACCACCTGTAGTAAGTGAACAAACTTCAGAAAACTCCACCCAGCGAATAGGACAACAATGGTCTCAGTATAGGGAACATGGGGAACAGGAAAACTAGTAGGCTCTTCTTATAAGGAAGCCGATAAGAAGAGCTGTAGTAACAAATTAGGAAAAAGTAAGGTAGATAACTCTAGTAGTAAATTAGATAAAAATTATGAAATTCAATTGGCGGGAAATCCAAGTTCATGTGTATTATGGATTCAAAAACAAAAATTTAGGACTTTAGTAGATACAGGAGCAGAAGTTTCATTAATTAGTAAAAAGTGCTTCCAAAATCTTCCAATCAAGGTTAAGGTTATTAAAGAAAAACCAAATCTTAGGGCAGTGAATGGTCAGTCACTTAATGTTATAGGTGCAGTAAATATTAAATTTTACGATGAATAAAATGACCATGAATCACAAGTTTTTATGTCACCGATGGTTTGAATAGAAACTTTATCCTTGGTAGGGACTGGTTAAGACAAAATGGAGTAAGATTATACTTTGATTTAGGTTGCTTGAGAATAGGGAGAACCTATGTCAAATTTGAAGATGACACTCACATATCATCCATAGTAAGAGTATCAAAAACAACTACATTAAGACCACAGAGTAAGACAATATGTTTTGTTAGGACAAATAGAGCATTTAACAGGGGGAATAAAGAAAATTTTGAAATCTCAAGTATCAATGATGGATGTCTTTTAGATGACCCAGGACTTGTAGTTCAAGAATCAATAGGAAAAGTAACGGAAAATAGAAACATTCCAGTATTAGTAGTTAATCAAACAAACAAATTTTATAGGTTAAAAAGAGGTCAAGTGTTAGGGAAAATTAGAGCTTTAGAAATAGATGATATACAAGTAGAATCAACAGCCTTAAGTCCAGAAAATACAGTAGGAGATGTAGATTCTTTTAAAGATATTGATGCGCCTTCAGAGTATAAAAGAAGTATTTTTAGTCTGTTACAAGAAAACAAAGATATTTTGCAAAAACCGATGCAGAGTTAGGTCACATAAGTACAGTGAAAATGAAAATAGATACAGGGGACCATCCACCAATCAGAAATAGGCCGTATAGAACACCTCTTAACAAACGACAAGTAATTGACAAGGCAGTAGATGAAATGTTAGATGCAGGTATTATAGAAAGGTCAAGGTCAACATGGGCTTTTCCATTAGTTGTAGTTGGTAAGAAAGACGGATCTAAAAGAATGTGTGTAGACTTTAGATCTTTAAATAAAATAGTGAAACCTATATCATTTCCCTTACCATTGATTGATGACATCTTGGCTAGGTTGGGAAAAGCCAAACATTTCACTAGTTTAGATCTTAAAAGTGGGTATTGGCAAGTACAAATGGATGAAGATAGTAAAGAAAAAACAGCATTTACTTGTCACAAAGGGCTATTTCAGTTTAATGTAATGCCCTTTGGGTTAAGTAATGCTCCTGCTGTCTTCCAAGAACTCATGAACATAGTATTACAAGAATGTGAGGACTTTGCCACTGCTTACTTAGATGACATCTTAATATTTTCAAAAGACTCAGAAGAACATCTTAGGCATATTCAAGTAGTGTTTGATAAGATCAGGCAACATGGTTTAAAAATGAAATTGAAGAAATGTAGTTTCTTTAAGAAAGAAATAGAATATTTAGGCTTTATTGTTAGTGACCGGGGAGTAAAACCTAATGAAAAGAAAGTCAAAGCCCTAAGAACATTACCTGTACCAAAGAATGTAAGAGAAGTTAGGGGATTTATTGGCATGTGTAGTTATTATAGGAGATTCATACCAAATTTCTCAAAGATAGCAGAACCTTTGATTGAGTTGACTAAGAAATATGCTAGATTTAGATGGTCAAAAGAATGTCAGGTAGCCTTTGATTTTCTCAAAGATAGTTTAACCATAGTACCTTTGTTAGCTTATCCCGATACAAACAAACCTTATGTGTTATACACAGATGCTAGTGATACTTGTGTAGGTGCTTGTCTTACACAGATTACAGATACTGGGGAAGAAAAACCTATCTATTATTTGTCTCACAAATTAAGCAAATCTCAGACAAAATGGTCAACAATAGAAAAAGAATGTTTTGGAATAGCATTTGCTCTTAAGAAATTAGACTTATATTTACATGATGCTCAGTTTGTGGTACGTACAGATCACCGTCCCTTGAAGTATTTATTAGATTCACCTATGCAAAATAAGAAAATACAACAATGGGCTCTCAGTATCGCAGGTTACAACTGTAAGATTGAGTATATAGAAGGTAGATTTAACTGTTGCGCTGACTTGTTGTCAAGAATACCAGACAATCAAGAAACAATTGATAATTCTGAATCAGAGTCAGAGTCAGACACAGAAATAGAAATAGATGATAGATTTTTAGAAGTAGGAGCATTAAATTCAAACAAATTCACTCCAAAGAAATACGCTAGCTGTAAGATAGATCCACCTGATGACTTAGTCAAACCATTTATAGATCTTCCAGGGGATATAGATATAAAAACAGAACAAGAAAATGATGAGAAAATAGCAAAACTTAAAATAAAATTGGACAATGGAGGGGCTACTAAAAGGGAACAAAACAGTTTAATAGTAATAGATGGTTTGTTATACTTTCTATCTCAACAAGATTCAGAAGATCCAAAACTTAGATTATACATACCTGAAAATTTAGAAAACATTGTCATTAAACAACATCATGATTTTGCAGGACATATGGCAGTAGATAAAACATATGACTTCATTAGACCAAAATACTATTTTCCAAAAATGTATCAAAAATTGCACAAATATGTAGATCAATGTGTAACATGTCAAACTAGAAGTCAAAAGAAAACACATCCATCTCTTAAAGAAACGGATATTCCACCTTATCCTTTCGCAAAAATCGGTCTAGATCTATCAGGACCATACCCCACCACCTTATCAGGTAACAAATACATTGTATCATTCATAGATCTATATTCTGGATGGCCAGAAGCTTTTAGTGTACCAAATAAATCAGCTGATAATCTAGTCCATCTTATATTAGAAGAAATATTTCCAAGATACGGTTGCCCACTTCAGATACTAACAGATAATGGGTCAGAAAATGTAAACAAAGCGGTACAAGAAACGATTAAAGAGTTAAATATAGACCATATCACAACATCTTATTATAGTCCTCAAAGTAATGGCAAGGTAGAAAGATTTCATAGAACTTTACATGATGTAATGGTTAAGAAAATATCTGATGATGTCCAAACTTGGGACTTGTATTTGAATCAAACTTTAGCAGCAATTAGATTTCATTCAAATGAATCAACTAAGTTTTCACCCTTTTACTTACTATACAATAGGGATGTAGTATTACCAATAGATACAATTCTTAAACCTAGAAGGAAGTACAATGGGGAAGACCAATATAAAATAGCACTACAGCAGCAACATAAAGCTTTTACGTTAGTACACAAAAATTTAGAAGAAGCTAAGAAAAGACAAAAGAAATACGCGGATAGGGGTAGTCAAGAAATTAATTTCAAGGTAGGAGATCCAGTGTATATTAAGAATCAAAGGAAAACCAGTAAATTAGATAACAAATGGACACCTTATTACAGAATTATTGAAGAGAAAGGATCTCTAAGCTTTATAGTTAAAAATCAGTTGACAGGAACGACAACTAAGACACATGCTCGACATCTTAGGTTAGCTAATTTAGATGACTGGGAGATACCCCAAGATAAACTAAACAAACCTTTAAGAAAATCAACATATGTAGTACCTCCAGATTCAGAATCTTCAGATGATGAAATTGATAAGAATAAAAGTCAAGATATTGTAAAGAGATCTAGGCAAATCCGATATGACTCAGATAGTGAGGATGATATTCCTTTAGCAGAATTAAAAAGAATATACAGAAACACAAAGTTAGATGATAGAGAAAAGTTAACAGAACAAGACATTAAAACAGAAAACAAAGAAATAAGTAAGGATACAGAAGATACAGAAATAAACGAAATTAAAAGTAAAAAAAGACTTGTAGACGAAATAGACCCTACTACAAAAGGAATATTAATAACCTTAAATTCGACTTTTGAAAACATGAATAAGAATAGTTAGGATATATTTGAAAACATGTGCCAGAATAACTTGACTATGTTTAAAAAAATGTGTAAGACGATGAAAAGTCTTAAGTTTTAGACAATTTACATATATAATTACAGGAAAACAAAATTCAATATCTCTAAATTCAATTGAATATGTTATCACTGGGACATCTTGCACCTTCTGTCATACAACCTTTACAGTTTCGGCAATTACTTTTATCAATCAAAAATTATTTGAATCCACGTTTTGCCCTGCCTTTTGACCCTGAAAAAGATCTTTGGGACCTATACAAAACATTGACTTGTGCTACATATTTTAAAGATGAACACATTGTAGTTATTGTGTCAGTACCTTTGGTTGACACTACAAATATCTTAGAAATTTATAAGTTGCATAACTTAGCAATACCACATATAAAATAAACCCTCGGTACTCGCCAAATATGACCTAGAATCAGACGCCCTAGCGGTAAACAAAGAGAAAACACAATTTGCACTTTTGACTCAACAAGAGTTAGGAAAATGTTCGAATCCTTCAATTAGATATTGTTCTTTTGACAGTCCTATCTACACTGTCTCAAATAGACAAACTTGTGTGATTTCTATACTTCTAGAAACACGATCAGAAATTGAACAAAATTGTAAAACTATACTGATCAATAATGCCGTTCTACCTCGGGGACAATACATTTCAGAAGGGAATTGGTTAATCATTTCAAAGAGATCAAACAATTTTATGGTTATGTGTGATAAGAAATCAGTGATCAAGAAAACATTGCCACCTTTAGATATCTTATATTTGGAACAAAATTGTCAGGCTTCAAACGGGGACATGACTTTAACACCGTACATTTATAAAGAAAGTAATTTTGACTTTAATGATCCATTAAAGACACTAGTTGATAGGTATAAGCAAGAAAAGTTAGGATTATTTTGGAGATATAAACAAAGTTTTCCACAACATGATAAGATTAAAATCCCTAAGACGTTAAAACCGATAAAGGAAATCAACTTAGATAATTTAATAAATGAATTAAAACTAGAAGAAATGCAATCAATGCTAGAAGACAGTTTTTGGTATAAATACGGAACATACTTTTTGATACCCATAATGCCAGTTTTAATGATTATAATGTTTACATGTAGGAAAAGAATTAAAAATAAATGTAGGTGTAGGTGTTTCGGACATTGTCTTAAAAGGAAAAATAAAGATAACAAATGGTCAAGTGATAGGGGAAGAGAGGAGTTGAGTCTTCTGAAAAACCACATGCATATCCAGACATAAAACTATGCAAACTGTACTTTAAGGACAAATATAACATGGACTTGATAACTGAAAACAATCAAACCAGTAGCAGCAAAGATCACAGCAAAGAAACCAGTAGTGAAACACAAACAAGAGAAACAGAGAAAAAGAACAAATTTGAAAAACTGTATCCAGACTTGAAATCATGTGAAACATTTGAAAATGGTAACAATGAAGAAAATGACAATACAGAAAACAAATTATACCAGAACCAATTATACCAGAATCCGTATCAGAATCAAAAAGGAGAAACGGATGATGTAATAACAGAAAAACTAGCCGACGGGAGATCGTCAATGGAAAATATTGAAATGTGTGAGACCAATTGGTTTCAATCGAGAAACCCGATCAACAAAACTGTTGGAGCTAGTTTTCGATATACCAGTAATTAAAAGAAACAGAAAAATTTCGACCCTCTTGAGAATTGAAATAGTGAAAATTAATACACAAGTGATATGAGTGATAATCACAGTAAAATGTGAATATATATATAAGAGATAAAACAAAATAATCCAGAAGAGGTCGGAAAAGATTTTTTTCAAAGAAGGACATTTTCTTTGGGGAACAGATTAATAAGACGGAGGATTTTCCGTGACGGAGGACTTTCCGTGTGTAATAAAAAGACGGAGGATATTCCGTGTATATGGATCCAAGTTGTTTTGAACTATTATGAACTTTGATATAAAGATGAACTATAAATAAACATTAATTGTAGACATTATATAATTTTATGTGCATGTATCTAGATCACTATACTTGTTGATGATAATATATATCCAAGTCACAATGTGTATATGTATATCTAAGTCACGATTTAATATGAATGATTATATTCGAGTCAAGAATAATGATAAGAATCCTGGTCATGGTTTATTAAGACTATTTTATCCAGGTTACGATTTATTTAAGATTATTTGAATGATCTTATCCAAGTCAGGATTTAATTGATAGGAAGGTGATTAATTGAAATGTTATGTCATTAATTCAGATCATGATATAATAAGAAGTAAATTGATTCTATATTCAGGTTACAAATTATTGAAAAAAATGATTATTGAATGATTGAAATTTTATGATTTAAATGTTATGTAATTCAAGTCACACCAATGGGGAAATTTATAACGTTTTTAAAGGGAAATCATATTTAATATAAAAAGTATCTATAAATGAAATTTTTACAATTTAGTAAAAATTTCAGAGGATAGGGACGTTTGTAACAATATGAGATACGGGAGATAATACTTTTATAAAATTAAATGAATAGTAAAATTGGTGTGCCTTGGATTAGTAAATAATGTGTACATACATATAGTTGGGGAAATGCGGGCAGCTAAATTAAGTGATTTTGTAATTCGGCTATACATAGTGTTGACAGTCATTTAGGCATGATTATGAAAATACATAATAGAAATTCCAAATTCCAAATTGTAATCAGCATTAATATCTAAAATATACTGTTTTGGATAAACAAGTTGTCAACACCTTTACAAATTACAGCAGCAATTGCAGCTGCAGGTTAAAAGGTCAAATATCTGTCATCATCAGCTTTAGTAAACAAGTTTTGATTGTAATGTTAAATAATATAAAGTACTAAAATCGCACTGAAAGTGATGGGGTAGAAGGGTTACTAAAGGTGGGATTGTGACAGATTTGAATGAGATTAGCGCCAGTATTCTTCCAATTGTGTATAGAAGCTTCTGGAACTTTGGTGTTTTACGTTGGTTAAAATTGATAATCCTATATAAACATCAAGGTTTCAAAAGCACGGAGAGACCGATTTGAGAGACCAATAGAGAACGCCACTATTCTCTATGTGATTGTTTGTTACCAATGCTGCATCTCTGCTGAATAAAAATACTATACGATCACAAGCTGTCATTGATATCTGTTCAAGAGTATTGGGAAGGTTACATATGATGGGATTTTTATACGAAGATTTAGAAAGAGAATGTCTGGCAGAAGAGCTTTTGGGACAAATTAAAGAAGAAGTAGACGAACTAATAAAAAATCGCCGTATCATGAATACGTTTCAATTCGAAGTCAAAAACGGAAGACTTAGATCATTGGGCATTAAAATATTATTCGATGGACATCTTATAAGAATTGGACTTTTAGGCGAACTAAAAGTGACTTTAATCTTGAACGATGTTGAAAAGACTACTTATGAAACGAAAAATGGTGATATAATATTGGTAAATCCCCCTCTCAGCGTAAAATCGGGTGACGTGCTAAATTTTAACGTGAATAAAGGCTCCAAATCGGGATCGATCAACGGCGTAATTGTGTTAAACGTTTAAAAAAATGTTTACGTAATGTATCCACCATTAGAAAACGATCCACAACAGTATCGTCTACAGAGAATCGGAGAAATCGAGCAGACGTTTCGCAGGAAAATCGAAACGAGAAAGAGCATCCATAAAAAGTACAAGAGAGCGGTGAATACCGCAGACGGAATCGACGCCGTTCTGATATCGGGAGGCATCTTCGTCGGCGGACTCGGATTTCTGGTGCCGATAGCCGGATTACCCCTCCAGATAATGGCAGTCACCGTCGGTTCTATAGGGCTGGCGATGAAGGGGATAAGGCGATTACTGCTCAAAAAATCGGAAAAACACCTCAAGATCATTAAACTCGCGGAAAGTAAACTTAATTCGATAAGTGACCGCATAAGTAAGGCGTTGGAAGATGGGAAAATATCCGACGAAGAATTTGCCCAAGTGTCACACGAGTTGACCAAGTATCGCGAGATGAAGGATTATCTCTATTCTTCTCACAAGGATAAATTCTACGACCAAAAAAAGGAGACAGTCAAAGAGACGGACGATTTACGCAAGCAGCTCCTAGAGCTCGTAAACAAATCCGCTTCGCAATAACTTTAGATTTTTAAAACATTATATGTTTTAAAAATCTACATTAAATCTCGCAACTTTCTCTGCGCGGTTACTTTTGCATCGAATAGATCGGCGAAATGCTCTATATTTCCCATCATGGCAAAGTGGTCTAACCACGCTTCCCGCTTGGCCTTGAATTCTTCACACATCATCCTACGCAGCAGGATATCATTTCCTACTAAAGGCTTAATCTCTTTCATGAACGCTTCGTGAAGTTCTCTCATCTTTAACATTTTTTCTCCTCCACCTCTCTCATCCACGCTATCTCTTGTTCGTGAATGTCTTGTAGTTCCTTAAGTTCTGCCTCGTTGATTTCTTGCTTCTTCAACATCTCGTCGAGAAAGGCGTCTTGTCCAAGCCTGTGTTCCTCAAGCGTACCGTCGATAGTGTTCATATTTTACAATAGAAAATTAATTTTTTTAAATCGGTGACGCCCCATCGGATTTCTTTTAGAACTTTTATTTATCTTTAAGAACTTTATTTATCTTTAAAAAAAAATTTATTAAAAAATTTTTATTTATCTTTAAGAATTTTATTTATCTTAGTTTTTTTAATAAAAAAATTTTATGACGTCGATTTTTTGTTCACTCTCCACCACTCGTTCGCACGCTCTTTTCCACCACACGAATAGCATGTTTCATATTTGGTGCTATCCGACATCCATTTTCCACAAGAAACACAATGCTTCAGACCTAACAGTCCTCCACGTTCTTTAACGTAATTGTGATGAACACTACAGAGCAAAGAACTCGTAGTTGGAAGACGTTTACATAGTCCCGTTCGACGCATGCGAAGCATTTGACACGTTGGTGTGTCCCAATAAATTAAAATTTGTTTCTCATCGAACAGCCTGTGTGGTATTTTACGGTGTTTTACGTCCTCTTCGGTAAACATTTTGTCTAGTAGAATGTACATTTTATAAATGATATATTATATTTTAAATTATTTATAAATTATGAAAACCAAGATGTTATTGTCGTTCATCGTTTTATGGGCTTTACTAATATTATTCATCATATTACATATTCTACGATTGGAACGTAATCACAGAACCGAAAAGTTATTAAGAAACATTTTAAAGTCTATTTAAAAAGAATGAACGTTGAAGAAATATTAAAAGACGATCTATCGAGTAAAGACAGATTATCGATCATCATTGGTTCGGGGCGGTCGAAACATTTCTTGGGGAAAGAGGTCTCACCTTCCGAATTGGAAAAGATGAACGATAATGACGTCGATAAACTGAATCGATTACTCCACGCGAGATTAGGGATGAGAATGACCAAGAGTGTCGCGAATTCTCTGATCCATTTCTATGCTCAGGGACTTAAGCATTTTTTTCGATTTGCGCGACGAACC
>BROG01002058.1:0-17235 GCA_030159075.1 Atrina japonica | reverse complement strand
TTTAAATTCCTATAATTTCTTGACATATTAAAGGCCTATGTCTATAGTTACGGTAATGTACTGGTAACTTATCACAACCGGTTTATCTGTCAAATATGGCCACTCAAACATGGTAAGGTACAGAATGAAATTGTGCGCCTGCTAGGTGGCGCTGTAGTGCTAATTGATCCAATTTACTTATACCGTTCTTATTGGCTTGTCAATATCTACCTAAATTCTAAATTTGGTAAAAATTGGTCCATAAATAAAAAAGTCCATTTTCAGGCCTTTTTATCTAGGACCAGAAATAGTCTTTATAGGCGTTAAAATTCCTGTGACTTATTTTCAGATTAGGATTCTGTATCTGGTACAACATGTTCTAGTACCAAGGGTCTGGGAATAATAGCAAATCATATATTTAAATTTTTCTTACACAAGTCGAGTTAGAGTTGTCTTTCTTTGCCCACACCCGATCAAAAGTGACTTATAGTTAAGTTTGAGGTGGTGTTTCTCCTTAGCCAGTCGAGCGATGTAGGCCTAACATACCTTGTTGCACAGGTCTATCCTTATACTTAATTGACAGTATAAGTCATTTGTCAGAACCGACCGGTCTTTGATATATAGCCAGTCAACGGTTGTCGGCTGGAGAAATGATTTCCTCCAATCGGGCTTACTCTAGGACCCATATCTTTTAAATAAAGCATATCCCAGACACCTGGATAGTCTTAAATTGTAGAGGAGACATAGGGCTATCAATTCATTTCATATAAAATGGTACCTATCGGGATTTTTTTTCGAGTTTTGGGACATTGATCCCCAAAAAGGGTATTTCTTTACACTTGATATCAAATTTAAATTGTAATTTCTCCTAGTACAGGTGTGCGATCTAGGCCTTATGTACATGATATTAAAGGTCGGTCTATCTAGTAATGGTAATATACTGGAAACCTGTTAGAACCGGTTTGTCTGTCAGATATGGCAACTGAAATATGGTGCTGTATAGAGTTTGAAAATTCTATATTTTGGGACCCGCTAGGTGGCGCTATTGGGCACACTGGTCAAAATCGACTACATAAATGTATTTGTCTCTTCATAATGTACCTATGCACCAAATTTGATCAAAATCGGTTTATAAACAAAAAAGACCATTTTGGGCCCTTTTCATGAAGGGACCAGAAATAGACTTTGTAGGCCTTCAAAATTCCTGTCAGTTAATTTTGGAATAAGAGTGGGTATCTTGCATTACATATCCAAAAATGGTGATCCTAGTGCCGAGTGTCAAGGAATAATTGCAAATTATATATATTTAGGGACTTTGAAATTTTTCTTACACAAGTCGAGCAAGAGTTATCTTTCTTTGCCAATACTCGATCAACAAGTGAAATATAGGTAAAGTTTGAGTTGATATTTCTCCTAATCCAGCCGGCAGATATAGGTATATTATATCTAGTTGGACAGGTGTATCTTTCTACGTAATTAACAGTAAGAGTCATTTGTCAGGACACCTAGACCAAAATTGTCTTTGAATTCATTTCATAAAAAGCCAGTCATTTTTTTCGGTGGGGTCGACCCCCAAAACGGAGAAACATGATATCAAATGATTTCCTCCAATCGGATATTAAAGGTCTTACTATCTAGGGTAATATATATCTTTTAAACGAAATATATATATCAGACACCTAGATAGCCTTAAATTGTAGAGGAGACATAGGTCTATCAATTCATTTCATAAAAGAGTTTTGTAACAATATGGTACCTATCTGGAAATTATTTTTAAATTGGTGTGACGAGTTTTGGGTCATTGATCCCCCAAAACGGTATTTCTTTACACATTTATAGATATAAAATTTCAAATTTAAATTGTAATTGACTCCTGGGATACAGGCACCTGCAAATCTAGCTGCATGTTAAAAGGTACCTGTCATGATATTTTGGTAAAGGTCGGTCTATCTTAGTAAAGTACTGGTAATAAGACTGATAGTGTAAAAGGTTACCTGTTAGAACCGGTTTCTCTGTCAGATATGGCAACTCAAATATGGTGCTGTACAGAGTTTGAAAATTCTTTATTTTGGGACCCGCTAGGTGGCGCTATTGGTTGAACACTGGATGCTGTGCTGAAATAAAACTCGACTAGACCGAGAGATGTACGTGTCAAATATCTTCCTTTTGCCCTGGATCAAGACCTAATGACTACCTATGCACCAAATTTATTCAAAATCTAAAACTAAATTATAAACAAAAAAGACCAACTTTTGGGCCCTTTTCATGAAGGGACCAAAATTAGACATAGACTTTGAACAAAATTAGTTAAACCTTCATTTGAAATAAAATCCTGTCAGTAAACTAAAAATTAGAATAAGAGTGGGTAATTTAATGCATTACCATCAGATCCCAAAAGGTGAAATATAACGAAAACTAGTGACCGAAGGTAGTCAAGGAATAATTGCCAAAGAGTGTTATATAAAACAAAGGTGATTTGAAAAAGGGCCTTTGAAAATTTCTCTTACAATGGCAAGTCCTGTACATCAGAGTTATTTTTCTTTGCCAATATCTCGATCAACAAGAAAGTGAAATTTAGTTGAATAGTACAGAAAAAAAATGAAGTTTGAGTTGATATTTCTCCTAATCCAGCCGGCATATCTAGGTATATTATATCTTTGTGGGACAGGTGTATCTTTGTACTTAATTGACAGTAAGAGTAATTTGTTAGGACCGACCAGTCTTTGAGATATAGCCAGTCGACGGTGGTCGACTGGAGAAATGATTTCCTCCAATTGGGTAGATCACTTAAGAAATAAACGGGAATTGTTTACCCATATCTTTCCTAAATATAGCTGTATATCTCATGACACAAATATCAGTGGATAGTTTTAAAACGCTTGTAGAGGAAAATAGAGTTCTAGACAGTTCACAATTTCCATAACAAATGGTACCTATCTGGAATTTTTTCGAGTTTTGGGTCATTGATCCCCAAAAAGGGTATTTCTTTACACTTGATATCAAATTTAAATTGTAATTTCTATCAACAAAATCAGGACAAACAGCATTACCAGAACGTGCACTTCGAGCGCCTTCAAATGTTAGCACTCCCTGATATAAGTGAAGTCGGTCTATCTACCCAGTAATGGTAACATACTGGGAACAGGAAAACTAGAACCTGTTAGAACCGATAGTTTCTCTGTCAAATTAGATATATGAAATTCAATTAGCAAAATCAAATGTGTACTATGGATACTACTGTAAAGCAGAGTTTTAATTAGAAAAAGTTCTCTTCCATATTTTTGTCAAAGGACCAAATCTAGGTGGTCGCTAAAGTTGGGCACACTGGTTAAAATCCATGAGTACATAAATGTATGGAGTCTCATTATTGCTTAATTATGTCCTTTGATACTACAATTTAATCAAAAGACGGTTCATAAACAAAAAATTTAACAGACGATTTTTGAAATCTCAAGCCCTTTTCTTTTAATGACCCAGGACTTATAGGACCAGAAAAGTAGACATTCCAGTTTAGGCCTTCAAAAAAAGAGGTCAAGTCCTGTCGGTTAATTTTAAAGATAATAAGAGTGGTCTGTTTACAAGAAAACAAAGATATTTTGCATCTTGCAGTTACATATCCAAAAAAAATGGTGATCCTAGTGCCGAATGTCAAAGTGAATAAGGCAGTTGCAAATTATATATTATTTAGGGTCTTTTTCCATTATTTTTCTCTACAAGAATGTCGACCAAGAGTTATTTTTCTTTCCCTTACCAATACTCGATCAAACAAGTGAAATATATTGGCAAGTAAAATGGATGAAGTAGTGAGTTGATATTTCTCCTAATCCCAGCCTTTCAAGATATCTAGGTATATTTATAGATCTTGTTTTCAAAAGACAGGTGTATCTTGTTTGTACTTAATTTGACAGTAAGAGTAGATTTGTTAGGTGACATGGAGTGACCAGTCTTTGAGATATAGCATTACCTGTCAAAGAATGTAAGGTGGTCGACTGGTGAAAGGATTTTCCAAATTTCCAAAGATCGCGCTTAGTCTAGATTTACGCCCTGCCAACCACTCAAAGACAGTAACCTCTACCTTTGTAAGCTTACCCTGATACAAACAATTATGTGTACGGGTGAGGTGTGGTGGGTCTACACAGCTTACAGATACTGAGACCAAAATATCAAGTTATTTAAGAAATCTCAGAGGGCAATAACAAAGAATGTAACACAGCTCTAAAGAAATTAGACTTATATACATGATCCTATAGTACGTCAAACCGACCATTGAAGTATTAAAGTTTATGAATCCAGGGTCTCAGTACCAGGTTCGCCCCTGTGAGGCTATATCACACTTATATTGTTATCAATCAACACCAAACACGATGATATCCTATATCCGGTTCTACAATTTTCTGGGTGTCGGTAATACGCTAGGATGCACCAGATGACTTAGTCAAAGGTCACCAAGAATTGAATTCAAAACTCCAAAGGGTGCCACAAATAGTTTAATATAATTTTTGTTATAACCAAAGATATTTTAGAGACTTAAAATGGGTCAACACTGTTGCGTAGGACATATGGCAGGGATAAATTGGGACCATCAATTTTCAAAAAATGATGTTGCAAAAAGAAATGGTAACATGTCAAACTAGAAGCCAAAAGAAAACACATCCACCTGCTTATTTTCGAGTCAGGGGACATTGATCTTCAATGTTGGTCCTTGTTTATACTTGATAGCAACTTCAAATAAAAAATTCTCCAGGTGGGCGATCTAGGCATTATGTACCACATATTAATATCCTATGTGTCCTCAGTTATGATAGGTAGATACTGCAATGTAATGCCTGTTAGAACTTGGGACTTGTATTTAAATCAGACATTTTAGTCATCATATGGCCACTCAAATACATGGAGTTTTAAAATTCTTATGAATTTTAATGGGGAAGACCAATATCAAGTAGCATTACAGCAGCAACATGTGGCGCTATTTAGGCTCACAGATAGGGGGCAAGAAATTAATTTCGTTAATCTTTATAGTAAAGTTCTAGATAATAAAACACCTTTAAAACACACTAAGTTTTAAGTTAAAATCAGTACAGGAACAACAACTAACACTAGTCGTTGGATTGGGAGATAATAAAAGACCGATTTGTGTAAATAGAATCTTCAGAATATAATAATAAAGGTGATTAGGCAATATGCAAATAGTCGTAATTTATTTTGCTAATAAATCAATATAAGCAAATTGGAAGAACTCTATTCTGGAAATTAAACAGAAGATCAAAATATGAAATACTTTTTCAAAAAGGTATGAAATAGAATATTTAAAGGATCAAAACAACATTTGACGAAAAATAATATGAAATTATGGGTTAAAATACTTCATCAGTGAAATCCAGTGGGAAACCTGATCAGCAAGTTTTGTTGAGGAAACAAATGGCCATTTTTTTGAAAAGGACTTATATACCTATAAGCCTATAAATCCTGTCGTAGGTATTTTTCTTGCCAATAAGGTGAGGATGTATTAGGCACCAAAAGAAAAATAGGGTACAGATATTTTTAAATGAACCATTACAAAAAAGACAATCGTTTTCAGAAAATAAAAATAAGAAACTATACGACCTTGACCTTTCTAGGAAAATTATGGGCCAATAGCGATATAAAGGTAATTAATCCAATTTGAATTTTGGATCAAGTGGTTAGTCGCAATTTACAACATCTTGAAATGGCCACTGATGTCCAAACGGTGGTTGCTAGGTTTCGGAACCAATCAAAAATGTACGTTTTGCTTTGCCTTTTGGAAAAGTATTGGACTGTAATTATTCGTGTTAGGTGGTTGACACTTGCCACAAATACATAACTTGGCATTTCTTTCAGATACTGGACCAGCCATAAAGACAACATAATGGTTAGAAAAATCGGATCCTTCATAAAGTTCTTTTGACAGCCCTATCTATACGTGATCTAGGTGTGTGCTGTGGATGCCAAAACTATTACAATTCTTTGTAGGACATATTTTGTTATTTACTTGACCTGAGGTACCCACATACTGATTTTGGTCCAAATCGGTCCATAAATAAAAACTCTCGAAAAAATGACCACGTCCATATCAAAGTATACAAAGACGGTTGATTTGTGTCACATAATTTCCCACGGTATTTTTTCCCGAATGGATGGGCCTTGACTCTAGTAACAACATATTGGACGCTTAGGTACACAAGGGTGGTATTATAGGTCATACAGACCAATTTATTTTCCTAATGTTAAGTGGTCAAGGTGAGGGAAAAGAGGAGTTGAGTCTTCCAAATCTTTCAAGACTTCTAAGAAACCAGAACCAACAGCCATACCAGGAGCACCAAATAACAAACAGTCGATCATGCATAAATACACAGTCAACAGCAGATGATAATGACATTCGCAATCTTATAACAGAAAAGATGAAACAACGGTCACTCTGTTTTTCAAACTGAACAAGAACCGAACGCATATCCAGATAGAAAACTTTGCAGTTGACAAACATTGGTCTTTGCTAATTAAGGAAAAACATACGTTTTCCAAGTCTACTGGAAAACCGTTATAAGCTTGGCTTTGAAGCCCAAACTTGACATGAATGAGGAGATGACTAAATGTGTCGATCTCACAACACATGCCACGGTATCCATTTAACCGATTTAAATATTGGTATGAGAGACCACTGGTATCTAGAAGTCTACAGTAACATTGCCTAACATTCGAAAGTCAAATTGTGGGTTCACAATCGTTACCGTTATTACGTTATGTGGTCCCTTATTGCAACCGGGTCAACATCGCTCAATATTTGGAACCTTTTGAATGGATTTTCCAATTAATGTGGGTTTTAAATAAAAAATGTATTTGTGACACTTTAACATTGAAATACAATAATGAGAGATTGAGACAATGGGATTGAATTAAAATTCATTTTCTTAGGAAGAAAAGTGATTACCAAATTATAACCCAAGTCACATTTCGTCGTGTCATTTAATCATAAACGAGTGAAGTGAAATCATCATTTGATAGGTTATTGTTGATGACCTCCAGAGAGTCATCGATAAAATCCAGTCCTTATATCGGGTATTGAACTTCTATTGATCATTATATGAAACCGACGGAAAAATTTTAGAGAAAATGAAATGAAAAATTTCAAGGGATAGCGAGAAAAATATGAAGGGAAATGAAAAGATGAAAGGGTGGAAAGGGTGTAGAATGTACAAAGAGAAGCTAAGAAATTCGAGAAACAAAGTTAGAGAAAAAGAGATTCAAAATTACTCAGAGAGAAGAATTATAATATACTGTGAAACAGAGAGAAGAAGGGAAAAAGAGAAAAGAAATATCTGAAGAAGAGAGAGTTAATGAAAGAATGGGTACTGAAACGATGGAAGGACAGGTTGCAAAGACAGAAGGCGCCCGTAAATTGAAAAAGTCAGAAAATTGACAAGAGAGATGAGTTCTGGAATAGAAGGCGAAACAGAGAATGAAAAGAAAGTTAGCTGTACTCTGGTGCTGAGAATAAAACGTCACACCGCAAAGTATCACTATAGAGAGAACAAAAGAACAAAGAGAAGAAGTAGAAGGACAAAGGGTGAAGTGCCGAGTGAAGGAATAGAAGTAGGGGCCTTTGACAACCACGAAAAGTAATACTCGAAACAGGAAGAAATTGACCTCCTATGATATATTTAATTATATTTGTTGGACAGGTGTACGACAATGAGTTTTGTTAAGCGATTGTCGTCATTCTCCCATGTACTCGTGGACATTTTTTAAATTTACAATTAAATGATAATAAGGTAACCGACCAAATGGTATGATCTGGAATTTCATCGTTTTGCATAAAAAAAGAACAATATCGACAAGTAGCATCGGGATCATAATGGTCATCTTTAATGGTCATAATGTTAGACGTTTCCGATATGATACATATTTGTGTTTGAAAATTCAGGACAAAGAAAATCGAGTACATAAAATGTATTTTGGTCTGATCTAAAAATTTAGATTTTATGGAGCTTTTCAAAAAGGGATGAGAATTCACCTTCAGGTCGGTTACATTTCACTCATATCAGACCTAGTGCCGATGGAAAGAAATTATCAAGTATGGAAATTTTTCTTACTTTATTTTCAATCGACGACAAGGAAATATAGCTAGTCAGTTGATACTCCTCCAGCCACGGATAGTATATCCCGTGAACAGGTGAGACATGATGGATAATGTACCACGAACCCATCGGTGGTCGAGAAGTTGATAGTGTACCACGAACCCCTCGGGTAGAATGTGGGGATGTGGGCTACATTTTGAGTACCACGAGCCCTTCGGATTGAAGTGGATAGCGTTACCGAGAGTCAAACTGATAGATCAGTGACACAAGGATGTCCACCTACAAAAAGGAGACAAGGTGTGACCACTTTTAAAACTAAGACCTGCTACCGTCAGAGGTTTATCGTTTGGTACATTAGGAATCCATTGATCTTCAATGTTGGTCCTTACATTTAAATAAATCATTGGCCCATTATGTACCAAATAATACCGGGACCTTAAACAGACAGAACCGGTTCCTTAGCCAAAGCCACTCAAACATGGATTTGTGTATTTTTGGGAACAGTGACCACGTTCAGTGTTTTTCTAAGTGGCATCTGTTTAAAAGATTGGGAATAAAATGGAAAATAGATAATGCTTATACAGAAAATCGACGTTGGTGCTAATGATTGTGCTTTCAAATTTAACCGATCAACTGGTGATATAAAACATGAATTAAAAATTATGGGTAAAAATTCCAGTGTGTGGAGCCTCCCTTTGAGGAACATGGGGACATATATACAAAGCCTGCCCTGACGGGGTGTATTAGGCACGAGTCTAAATACAGAATAAGAAGAAAAATTATGGGTATATAAAGGTAAAAATTTGAATGAAGTGTAGAAATGGCCACTGATGGCCAAACATCATTTGAATCAGTACATCATCTGTAATTATTCATGAGTTATTCCAGAATTGTCTCAATGACGGATGCAATAAAGTTCACCCGAATTGGTGCCACTATTACAATGTTTGTACCACTTGACCTGAGGTACCCACATACTGATTTTGGTCCAAATCGGTCCATAAATAAAAACTCTCCAAAAAATGACCACGCCCATATCAAATTACACGGTTGATTATGTCATATTATTTTTTCCCGAACGGATGGGCCTTGACTCTAGTAACAACATATTGGACGCTTTACCGTACAAGTGGATAGTGTACCACGAAGGGGTTGATACCGGGTTACTGGAAGTGAAGTTCCTCAGAACTTTTTTAGACCAAGACCTGAAGAAAAAATCCAGGTACACGAAAAAATGATAAACAGCGAATTAGCCAAAGCAGGATTTGAAGTTGAATGTTTTTTCTTGTGGCACTGTGATGCCTTCGCGTTGGTCTATCTTTCACATTACATAAAGAAAATGAGGGGGGAAGACAAATGCCTGACGGGAACGACTATTACAACTAGTAAAGTCTGAAAAACATTTTGAAGGAGTAAACTACAGTCAGAACCGTACATCAGGGGTTGATGGTTTGGTGAAGTTCTCAGACATTTAGTATATGGGGTACGAATATAAGCTTGCTATCCACACAGACTCATCCTTGTAGTCATTTGTGATGAAATTGGACATCGTATTGGCCTCCCCACAGACTAGATTTGTCATGAAATTGGAATTGGCCTCCTAGGGAATAACGGGACGGCAACAACAACAACATCAGTAAGAGTAGAACCTGAGAACAAAGTAGAAAATCGATATCGTCAATCGGACCAGTGTTATAAATGTCATCAGTCAGGTCATTGGGCTTATGAATGTCCCGAACAGACTTCAACATGAGTCAAACGTAAACTCAACTTGATGCTCAAGAAGGGAGGAAAAGCCACCAAAAAAGTGAAAGTGGAAACCGAACAGCAGTGATTGTTTTAGTACTGTTATCATGAAAATACGTTTACTGTCACAGCGTCAAGGAATCTGATCCGACCGATCTAGGACAAAAGCTAACGTTCTTTTGCTCCGCGCTGTATGGACAAGATCAACCGTAGTAGTGAAACAAAGTGACTAAAGTTTTGTTTGCGTGTTTTGTTTTGTTTTGTTTCATAGTGATGAACGTTTTTGAAAAGTTAATCAGTGTTATCAAAGTTAATCAGTGTTCTCATAGTTCATTCTTATGTATTGTACATAGTCACAGAGGGACGGCCCTAATCCTCTGTCGACTATCTAAGTTTTTAGCGGGGCATTAAACTTATTAAAAATTGATCTGGTGTTTGTGTATTTATGTCTGGCTATAAGGTGTACACTGTTAGAGTACACTTAGAGTTTAAACCTACTGGTTATAAGGTGTACACTTAGAGTTCAGAGTACACTTACAATCCTGCTCTAGTATCTACACGGTAGACACAAAGGTTACATAGAGTAATCTGGTGTAAAAACACCATTAACAAAACTATGAGTAGAAGGATATTAAGAGTAAAAGTGTAACACTTAGAGTAGCAGAGATACAGAGAAAATAAGGGTATACAAAGGATCTATGTTTTATTGTATAGAACTGTTCTAATCAGTCATAGGTTTCTTTTCGTAAAAGTTATGTGGCCCTGAAAAGGGCCGTTTTTGTTTTAGGCTTCATATGCAATGGCATAAAAAGCATTTTGTCTGTTTTCTCTGTCGTCTTTCTCTTTTTCTTTTTTTAGACTTCACGAGCTCAAACCATTCATCGATATTCGATAACCATCCCACCTTTCTTCCCACCACTGTATCGGCACACGCCATCCATTCTTCTTTTTCTTGTACTTCGCCCAACATGTTCACACAATCAGCCATAATCAAGCAATGCCTATAGACTCTTAGACATACTCAGCAGGGTGTGACGTCACACATCGCATGAGCGTTTCTTCTCCTTCTTGTTGAACATCGCTTAGTGAAAAACAAAAACCAAAATGGAGAGTATCTCTACAGAAGCTATTTACAGAATTATTCTGTTACAACAGAAGACCAAGTGGCGTACAATGCAGTGTAATTGTTAATATCAGAGTCTACTGACGAAACTCAATCAGAGATGGGGGCAACTGAAACATCAGCAAACCTCGCAGAAAGTCAGAGATCAACTCGACCGGCAGTACCAACAGAGTTAAGACTATTTGTCATCTCAGTATGTTTGTACTAGAAAACAGATTAGAGCTAGTTTTCCTCAACTACAGATATCGATCATCATTACGATCAAGAGAAAGACAGATGATCTACTGGAAGCAGAACGACGTTTACCTGTGAAAAAGAGAAGATGTTACTTTCAATATTAGTAACCTAACCAACGGCCCTTTTCAGGGCCACCCAACTCATTAGAAAGTAATCTAAACTGTATTGAGATATGCTACATCTACTACTCTATAAAACACTCCTTCTCATAAACCTGACTCATTTTATTGTCTCATAAACCCTATAACTCATTTAATTGTCTCATAAACCCTATAACTCATTTTATTGTATACAATGCACATTCAGTTTAAGGTTTCTTTTCGTAAGATATGTGGTCCTGAAAAGGACCGTTGTTTTTGTAATATCTGCCATGATTCATGCACAGAATTTCTTGTTAAACGACAAACACTTCTCGTCTATCTGCTTAAATTTTCTCCCTTATCTACCAAACCGCAAAACAGAATTGAGAAGTACAATTCGTTTCAGGCGAACATCTTCTTTTCACTGATGAAAGTTCATATTAATCTTTCGTAACTTCTCTTTAGTATCACGAATAATCTGCCTAGTATCATATACCGGCACAGGATCGAATAGAACAGGTTAGTTTTCTTGTTCCATAGTGTACTTTATAGTATACACGATGTTTGACTTTTTTTTTTTTATCACTCTTAGACTGATTTCTCCTAGGCGTCTATCACTCTTTGCGTTTTCATTGGTGGGATCACGTTGCCAATGACGCATATACCAATCATCAAAGAGGTCAAAGTTGATGAGACGGAGTACGTCGCGTGCGCTATACTGTTCATATAAAAAGCCGTGCGATGTCACTGCGCTTCATTCCAGAAGACAACAACAACATCAACAACATGGCACAACGAACGAGTCAAAACAATATGGAAGTGCTTGATATCACACTCTTTTGGGCTCATAAACCCAAATACAACGTAGAAAGATTCAAGACGGCGTCCCAAGTGTGGGAATATTTTGAACAACAAAAGGCCGGACTACTTCAATGGTGCAGAACTGCTGCGGCCCGTGCAGCAGCAGAAAAGAAGAGAAAGATGGTGTGCTGCCGGGACTGTGGCTGCTGCTGCCTGTAAGGCATAGGGTTTTAACCCTAAAACAAACGGCCCTTTTAAGGGCCACCTAACGTACACGGAAAGAAACCTTAACTGAAAGTATGCAGTTTTTTTGTTTTGTGTTATACTGTAGTGGTAAGTCTAACCTATAGTAAGTAAATGTGAGCATTCACTAGTTCTTTTACTTGATCGATAACATTTTATTAGACAGAAATTCAAACTAGTCAATTCTAAAAATAGTTAGAATAAAAACTTGAGAATAAGTTCAGTTAGACTACTGAGAGCTCATTTGGCATCCGAACCTCGAAGAGTCAACATCGTCAGAAAAAAACTCTCTATGGGTGAGTGTTTGATCTTTTATTTTATATCAAGTAGTACAAGAAACAATATAAAATAATACAGATATTGTTTCCACTGTCTGAACTTTGATACTTGTTGAAACGACGTAAGTGAACAACTTCATACTTCGCAACTTTTGTCACTTTGTCACTTGTGTCACTTTGTTACTTCTGCTACTTGTGTCACTTTGTCACTTGTGTCACTTTGAGACTTCATAACTTAGAACGTTACACACGTTGCAAACTTTGAGAACGGCACAAACACTTGATCACTTTGACAAACTTTGAAACATGAGAACAGTACACACTTGATCACTTTGACAAACTTTGAGAACGGTACACACACACACACACACACACACACACACACACACACACACACACAAACACACACATACACACACACACACACACACACACACACACTTATTCACTTTTGCAAACTTTGAGTACGTTACACACTTTCATGTTCTATAGTTCTCTCTCCTGCCGTGAGATTAGTCAGTCCCCGAAAACTAGATATCCCATGATTCCATACCCAAGATGGCTACCCTTCCTATACTTCCTGTTTCACTACCCATCCTCCATTTTTAGTTTAGTGCATACAGCCCGTATAGAGTGATCTCCCCTTTTGTTCCATCCCTGTAGTCTATACAGAGAGATCTCCCTTTGTTTCACCTATACAGTTTATACAGAGTGAGGGGTGTCCGGGTAGCGCAGTGGTTAGCGCACTCGCTTTTCACCAATGCGACCCGGGTTCGATCCTCGGATTGGGCAGGGAAGTATGTGAAATGGTTACCAACCCGGATACGCTCCTGTCCTTCGGACTGAGACAGTAAAAACCGAGGTCCCGTGTCACAGTGAGTGTCTGCACATTAAAGAACCCTCACTGTTCAATGGCCATAGGTGTCGAGCATAGGCCAAAATTTGAAGCCCTTCACCGGCATTGGTGACGTCTCCATATGAGTGAAAGATTCTTGAGTGGGACGTTAAACAACAATAAACAAACAAACAATACAGAGTGATGTGTCACCTATAGAGTCTATACACAGTGATCTCCCTTTCTTCCACCTATACAGTCTATACAGAGTAATCTCCCTTTTGTTCCACCCCTATAGTCTATACAGAGTGATCTCCCATTTGTCCTACTCATACAAGCTATACAGAGTAATCTCCCCTTTGTCCCATTCCTACAGGCTATACAGAGTGATCTCCCTTTGTACATATTCGTAAGTCTTAGTACAAGTCTTAGTTCAAGCTTGAGTCGAGCTCGGCCTACCGCTACTCGCGGTTCTAAAAATAGATTCACTCTCAGTCCAAACACTGGAAAAACCCAACTTCTCTCTCCAACCGTTCACTTCTCATAAACTCTCGTGACCTCTCGTGACCCCAACCTCTTGTAACGAAGGCTCTCATTGGCTCGTTAGCCAAGATGACCACCCCCACAACCTTCCACTTCTGGTCATAGACACGCCTCCAAACTCAACGATTGGCTCTTTCTCCTTATTGCCATGACAACATGATCTCACTTCCGATATGACGCACTTCCGGTATGATGCACTTCCGGTTATGACGTCACAGGCGGCTCCATGGCGGGCATTTGAATTGACCAATCAGAATTCAGCAATCTGATGACGTCATCAATCAGCGCCACTGGTGGAGCCCCCTAGCGGCGAAAATTCAAATGCCCGCCAGGGAGCTGCCTATTACTTCTTACATTATTCTGAAGCTATCTCTTATTGCATTTGAATAGAAGTTTACCAGAGAATGTTTTCAAGTTTCATTTTTTTATTTGGATGTTACTTTATAATTTGTAATTTAAAAAATGCAATGTAAAGTAGAAATAAGATATCAAAATTTTACTTACATAGATACGAAATTTCATAAAAAAATTAAACTTTCTGTTTTAACATATAAAGCTTTTAATTTCTAATTCAGAAAACTAAAATAAGAATATAAAATGAAATTGTATTCAATTCTTTGTTTAACAGTGAAAATTCTATTCTACTGAAATGCAAAAAAGAGATGGCTCCATAATATCATTTTGAAAAATTGTGGTTTATACGAAAAATAATAGTGCCTGTAAACTTTTGGCAAGTATCTGTAAATGTTGACGTCAAATGTATTTGGTATCGGTGACGTGTTTTGTGACGACTGGAATGACGACGTCATAATGTTCGAGAAATAAGTTTGGCACTAAGAGGGTTAAACGGCAAACACTTCTCGTCAATCTGCTTACGTTTTCTCTGTTCTCGACCAAACCGCAATACAGAATAAGTCGTGTCCGGGTTCCGGAACGGTTCAGAAATTACCATACACTGATCATGTGACTTTGAGAAACTTTAGGGCACTTTGGTCACGGTGAATACGAATTAACCATGGAGGGTAGAGGAAATCAATATAAATAAAAAAGCAAGTGCTAATATGTAGTACCATGTTGTTAACTAGTTTCCAGAGAGAAAAAAAATAGATAAATATCCGCGGATGAACGACAATTCATTTAAACGAATTTCAAATAAAAATATGAACCTACAACTGAAGCGTATTTATAGTCATTAGGTCTATGATATGCCGTCACTGACACTGATGTAAACTTTGAGTCAAAACAGGAGTATACCCCTAGCCAACAGCTTAAGATATATGAGAATGTTTATAAATGTTCAAATATTTATTGTAGAACCTTTTGTATTAGTCTGGACTTATCATTTATCAGCTGATATGATGAGTACTTTAGGGTACCCGCCATTTTGTCAAAAATATGCCCTAACTTTTGTCACATGGTCTGTGGAGGGATGTTGGAAACGACGTATTGAGAAGTTCAATTTTTTTCCCTGATGGAATTTCATATCAATCTTCTGTAAATTCTCTTTGGTATCACGAATAATCTGTTTGGTATCATATATCATAGCAGATTCGTTTTCTCGTTCCATAGCATACTACCATGTTTGATTCTTTTTATCACTCTTGGAGCGATTTTTCCTAGGTGTCTATCACTTCTTGCTTTTCGATCGTGGAATAACGTCCCCAACGACGCATAGACCAATCATCAAAGACGTTAAAGTTTATGAGACAGAGTACATCGCGTGTGCGTCACTGGTCATATAAAAGCCGTGCGCGGCTATTATACCTCACTTTGTATCAAAAGACAATAGTTCAACTGATTACACTTAATCGTAGGCTCGTAGCAGTAGGTCAGTGATTGACATTACCGTATTTTGGGGCCATAAACCTAAATACAGTCTAGAGAAATTGAAGACGGCATCTCAGGAGTAGAATATATTGAAACGCAGAAAGTCGGGCTGCTGAGATGGTGTAGTGAACCTGAGGTCAGAAGAGCTGATGCCAGAAAACCGAAGATGGTCTATTTCCGGTTTTTAAAACCCTACAACCAACGGTCTTTTTAAGGGCCATCCATCTTATAAGGAAAGAAACCTTAACTGAAAGTATGCAGTTTTTGTGTGTATGTTTGTGTTATACTGAAGCGGTAAGACTAAAATATAGTACGTTAATTTTCTATGTTAACATTCACTCATTCTTTTACTTGATCGATTCTGATGACGTCATTAACAGTGCCACTGGTGGACCCCCTGGTTGCAAATAAAAAAGAAAACACCGGGCGTTTCATACTCCTGTGGTAGGGTCTATAGGGGTTTGTCGATACTCAGGCCTTATCGCATGGATAAATCCCTCGCTGTGAAACTCGAATTCTTTGTCTATCTGCCCTTTCCTTGGGCTACTTGACATGTTTGATAAAAATCTTTCAAAAAAACTTAAATCTATATGGGGCAAACGATAAATCGCTTGTTGCGATACATGCTTTTTTCGTCAATAGGTGCCGCCATATTTTTTACATTCTCTGCCTAGTTAAGCCTCGTTTTCGAATAATATGATTATTGATGAGATCTTATTAAGATTGGTCTATAGGCCCTCATCACTAAAGATGAAGCAAGTCCATACACTGGTTTGTGAGACATGATTTTAAGAAGTACACACTTTTACCCCATTTTTGCCCTTATGTGGCACCAAGGGGAGATAACCCTTAAATTTTGGCAATCTTGAATCAGCTTTCCATGAATATGTTGCCTGCCAAATTTGGTTGATGTCAGCCTAATGATTAAAGAAAATATTTAAGGAAAAGTTTTATATTTTGCCCCTTTTTGATCCCTTATGGAGCCCAAAGGGGCGCAGCAAATTTTCTTTTACACAAATACAGATTGCCTTCGACAGGGGTATTATCTACCAATTTTGGATGGAATCTGGCAAATTTGGATATTTGACAGATTTCAACGCTCCCTAGTGGGCCCCATTTATTAGCGACATTTTGCCCTCGCAAACTTTGTAGACCATTCCCTGAAGATATCTATTAAGATTGGTACAAAGACTCTCATTACTAAATATGAAGCAAATCCATACACTGGTTTCTGAGACAAGATTGTATTAAGTACATAATTTAAACACTTTTTTGCCTTTTTTATGTGGCCCACATGGGAGAACCTATACTCTAGTCATGTGACTTTTTTTCTGAGATATTTGTCATTTTAATGCATGGAAAATCATCTAGCTCTATTTAATAAAAAATAAAACACTCACCCTGCTGATAGTAGTTGTTTTTCCTCATGATGTTAACACCTCGAGCTTCG
>BROG01002057.1:0-17245 GCA_030159075.1 Atrina japonica | reverse complement strand
AACAGCATCTTGAACTTACATTATTAAAGGCCTCTGACCGCTCGTTTACGCTCAGTTATAGTGTAAATTAAGTTTAAACCGTTAATGTAATTTGAATCCTATTTACATAAAGTTGCAGCGTTCCATAATACTCAAGGCTACCCGAGATGAATATGTCCGTGATGTCGGTAATGGTCAGCTTTTACACATAACAACTCGTATTAAAGTGAATTTACTGACTCGTAGTCATGTTTTAGCTTACTTGTATCCATCGATTTTATGGCTCGTACCTATCGCATGTTTGATTGAGTGATTGTAAAAATATTTATCAAGATATACAGAAACGTACACAAATAATCCATACACTTTTATATTTTACAATATATTTGATATAAAACTACATTTTTCGAAACAATATTATGAAGTAATTTCTTTTTTATTTAAATAGAATCCCCACCATTAAAAATAAATTCAGTTTCATTATTAACGTGTGATTTTATTAATTTGTTTTTAGAAAGCATTTCATATTGTGTATTTGAACTACTTTTACCTTGATGTACGATAAAATAAGAGTTATACACAGGCATAAAAATACCATATTCCTATATATTTGTGAAAATAAGGTCAGGTCCAGAGTGCTATTCATATACAAATAGTAAGGTTGAGTTTATCAATTGCAAGTGCCAAACCGGGGTTTCTCAGACAATTTTCACAAAATATATAGGAATTTACGAATTTGTATACCTGTGTCTATTTCATTTTTGTTATTGTATATCACTCTAAGTAGCAAAAGGGACGGGAATTTAAAAAACAAACAAACACAAACAAACAAACAGCTAATGTCCCATTAAGTTTTGTGATGAAAACTCCCTAAATCCCTAAATGCAAAAGTAAAATCGTGATGTCTAATTTTTTTCTGTTTTAATTGTCAAATCTTTGAAATAATAAATTTATGTATTACATCCGAAAATCTTTGCAACTTGGTAGCATTTTCTGTTTACCGGTGCAATTTCTATTAGGAATATATATTTATATACTAAATAATATATATACTAAGAATAAATTCATAACGAAACATTTTATGTCAGTAAAACGATGGGTACGACTCAGTCAATAATTTTAGGTAGGAGTACGCCAAGCGAAGGCATGTCTCAGTCAAAGTAGAACAAGATGCAAAGAGTACGAGTTGACAAGAATTAGTCTGTCTGTATTATGCTATTTTTATTATCTCATGACTAATTGCAGTGCATCTTTGCACTAGTTTTGATTAATTTGATTATCATGAAAGTGTTTCAAGGAATACAAGCAACAGTAAATGCTTACAGACTAGAATTTGAAAATATACAACCAAATAGGCTAAAAAATACAATATCCAATTATCCCCTTTTGTTGGGAATCTGTACTTAAAAAACTAGGGTGTAACAGAAATCTATAATATTTTAAGAAAAAAGTAAATTAAACGGAGTAGAATTAAGGAAATACAAAAAAAAATGAAGGGAATAAAATATACAGTAGTGTTTTTAATATTACAAACAGCAACAAACAGCAACAAATTCAGATTGTTGTTGTTTAAAATAAATCATAAAATTTTACCAATTAATTATTTATCAAAGAAAATTGGTATTTCAAGAACCAGAATTTATGGTTTATGTCAAAGAGATTGCAACAGTTGAATATATTTTTGGGAGTGTGAAAAAAACAACAACTAATAAATGATTTTAAAGATGAAGTAAGTTTAAATATAGTTCTATGTTTAAAATAAATATTGAATATTTTTCCCCAAGTATCACGAAAATGATATGGAATATATTTACCGTATATCTTTCTTTTATTTTTGAGTAAGAAATAGAGACAGTCCCCATCTCTCCCATTAATCCCTTATATTTTTCTGTATTATACATCTATACTGCACATTTCTTTCTACCGTTGTTTTTTATTGTACGAAATATGTAAAAATTAATTGATAATAGAGTAATTTATTTGTCCAAGATATCAATGCGTGTGAAGATAACTTGTCAGAAATGTTTTAAGTTTGTATACATGTACATAAGCTTGTAGAATATTTCTGTGAAGATCATGTTCCCAATTTCATGTGATGTTTAGATATGTATTGTATATTTGAACATTGTTTATCATATATAGTGTCTACTAACAAATTTGTGTTGTTATGAGTCTGAACCCAAGACCCCAAGCTTGGTAGACTCATATATTAACAGACATGGGCAATAAAATATGTATATAACAATATAGTTCTTGTTGGCGAAAAGTGGTCGATCATGGGTTTTCAATGGTCTTATAACGAACACAGATACACAGAGGAAGATTGTAAAGTTATTTTGATATAGAAAGATTACTGTTTGCATAATACGGCAATAAACTGAAATTGTAGAAATCGTGTTCTTACTGTCCCTGGAAATGTTTTATCGCTGTTTTGATGACACCTTCTGCTGGAACTAATTCACAGGTTAATCTATAGAGTTCTGCATTTCTCCCTCCAATAATATTAGCCTATACGAATATATTGAAGTGTATATTTTTAAAACAGGACATCAAAACAAAACAAAATAAAAAACAAGAAAAACGAAAAACTAAAAATGTTTTAGGTGATCGCCTTGTTGGAGGAACAGGATCGAATTTGAAATCTGAAATACAAAACGGACGAACTATGGAAATGGTTTTCGTTGGCGGTTGTTGAGACGTCTGTACCAATTGTGACGAGGATTTGTTCCTCACGTATTTCATTTGGACTCGACTGTGGACTCACGGCGGGTGTGACCGGTCGACAGGTGATGCTTACTCCTCCATGACACCTGATCCCAACGTTTCCAGAGGTCCATGTTTGTCCATTTTACCAGATTTGCATCTATATCTTGTACAACCTAAAGAGTTATACTTTGGTAACTGAGATTTTTTATATGGTATAGACATGTCAGACAGAAACACATAGTATATATACACATGAAGATTTATTCCTGATGCAAATGTTACGGCCACACAATTAGATAGGTTGTCACTCTGAAACCCATATCCATATCCACCTCGTAGGATATAATGAATACAGCTGTATAGTGAGAGGGTCTGTTTGTATATTTCAACAATAGCACATTATCATTATCGCCAATACAACAGCTTTTCACATTCTTCTGTTTTATAAACAGTATTTGTTGATATAGGTACACAGGTAAAAAAAGTACATGCGCCTTGATAGATACGCTTCATTAATATAATAATAACAGGCATTTGGAAACCCAGTTTTCTGTATTCCAAACATTTTCATTTTTTTATCAATTTTAACATTAAAATTCAATTTATACATAACTCAAAGATAGTATGAGAAAATATAGGGGTCAAGAATAAGGTTAAAGCCAATTATACGTAAAGTTATTATTATTATTATTATTATTATTATTATTATTATTATTATTATTATTATTATTATTATTATTATTATTATTTTTTTATTATTATTATTATTATTATTATTATTATTATTATTATTATTATTATTATTATTATTATTATTATTATTTTATTATTATTATTATTATTATTATTATTATCTTTAACTATAATAGTATAACACTAAATGCTTTGGAAATGATCGATCTATACTTGCTGTGAAAGAAAAATTAAAGTACATGTATTTTTTAGAAAAAAATTATAGCTGTAAAATATCAAAGATTGACCCAATTAGAGTGGAATCTCTATAAAAACCTACTCTCGTAGTACACTTTGGATCGGTGTTATGTTCTTTAATACTATTTCTTATTATTCAAACTTATATCTATATAGAATTAATCAATACATATGTGATCATGAATTGTGAATCATCAAATAAGACATTCCTCTTGTCTGTCTGTCTGTCTGTCTGTCTCTGTCTCTCTCTCTCCCTCTCTCTCCCTCTCTCTCTCTCTCTCTCTCCTTCTTCTACTGTATGTGTCTACTTTTTTTTTTATCTTTTTTTACTTTTATAAAAATCCATCTTTCTTAACATCCTGTGCGGTACATTTTCTCTTGTACCAAAATATATTGCATGTGCAATGATTATTAACGGTACGGTTACTGTATTGACTATCTATTGTATTGTTATTGTACTGTTATATTGTACTGAATGGAAATTTGGCAAAAAAATAAAAACAATTATACGTAAAGTTATCAAAATGACATCAATAATTCTAGAAATAAGAAGTAATTCATATTTAAAATATGACGGAGAGAAAGACAGACTTTTAGATCAGCTTACATGGTCCACAATATACAAACAAAAGTTTTAAGCGATAAAAAGGTATTGAAAGAGTATACAATTTATCAACTAAACCAAAATAACAATGTTAAATTTAAAGAACAAAAATCACACAATTGATGATACAATAAGGATATACTGAGATCCTATTATTTAGATATTACCGGGAAAAATTAAATGCACTGTATTAGAATCAACAAGAAAAGCAGATAAACGTGTTTTTAGAAATTAGAAAAAAAAATGTTTATTTATGTTTATGTTTTCATTGTGTAAACAATTAGTTTAAAAGAAAATGAAAAAAAAAATAAACAGGTTATATAACTTGCATATTTTATACATCAGGTGAAAAAATATATTATTGTCAGACTTATTGTGTTCTCAGATCTATTAAGCGCAAAAAGGACAGCAGTAAACCGCTAAAGGTGGTATGGCCGGATTGCGCGTCTTTCAAAGAAATTCAAGTTAAGATTTAGAACATTGGGACACAACACCTATATCCAAAACGGAATATGTCTCTCCATTGGAAAGAAGAATATATATGGTTTATGGGTAAGGATGTGAATAGGTTTCAAGGTAAAAGTAAAAAACTTAAATTCCAATGGTATGAAATGACCCTTATATATCACTGAATGTGCCTTTCTATAAGAAACAAGAATATATATGGTTCAGGGTCGGGGATGAATCGTTTTCAAGAAATAAGCAACAGAACAAATTATTGTGGGGTGGATCAGTAATTCAATGACTGATATACACCACATATTATATCTCTATGAGGATTAGGGATGGGGATTTGAACGGAAGTTGAAGGTACAAATACATATTTCATGGGGTGGAGAGACCCCAAGGAGCCTTATATACACCACTGAATTTGTCTTCCAATACTAGACATTAATATATAGTTTAGAAATGGGGATGTGAACAGTTTTCAAGTTATAAATAAAAATATACCCTTAAGGGGTAGGACATATCCGCAAAAGGATACTAATGTATATCAATGAACATGTCTTCCTTTAATGAGCAAGTATGAATGGTTTTCAAGTAGTTCATAAAATATATATCTATTAGGGCGGGTATACCCCCAAAACGTCAATGGACATCAATCGATATTCCTTCCCATAAGGAACAAGTGAATGTATTGGTGCATGTTTTTAAACTGTACGATTTCAATCTATAATGAAATAATAAATATGCCCTATAGGTGTCAATAGTAAACCCAATCCCCGGTCCCCATTACTAGTTTGATCCGCCAATTAAAACAGTTTGAAATAAATACCATCTATGGTCTTCCCACAATGGACCTGAACGCAAGAGTTAAACCGAATTGTTGACTCAGACGGACAGACAGACAGACGGATAGATGGACAGACTTCCCAATTTCATCAGCCGGATTTTGTATCACAATCCGGCCAAAAATCATAGGAGGCAAATATGTGGCGTATATTTATAGAATCTCTCTCTCTCTCTCTCTCTCTCTCTCTCTCTCTCTCTCTCTCTCTCTCTCTCTCTCTCTCTCTCTCTCCATCTCTCTCTTCTCTATCTCTCTCTCTCTCTCTCTCTCTCCTCTCTCTCTCTCTCTCTCTCTCAGACTCTCTCTCTCTCTCTCTCTCTCTCTCTCTCTCTCTCTCTCTCTCTCTCTCTCTCTGTTATTATCAATTACACTGGAATCAGGCATATAACCTATCAGATGGATAAAGATAAATCATTTTATGTCGAAGTCAATGAATATGAATAATTTATATTTGGATATAATTTTAGAGAGGATAAGATATATACTATACCCAGGGCACTGATACGATCGACGAAAGGAAAATGTACATACAAATAAATCTATTTCACAATGTATGAATAAGATGGTATGAAAATATAATAAGTTATTCTATGATTTAAACCAAAAATAAGTCAGATATAGTTTAATTACTAAAACATCGGATGATCGGGTGATATGGCATTGGGATATGGTGTGTCTATGTGAAAATTATTTGATGTGAACCGGAGAAAATATAATATAAGGATGATGCCAGAGTTGCGTTGCTCTGGATTTACAACCGTATATAAAAGTGCCGTTCTCTTAATATAAAAAAGTTATTCATTGCTGCATGTAATAGTGAGGTACAACTTTTAGATAACACAAAAGGACACTGAAAATCACGCTCTGACATAAGAAAGAAAAACAGAAAAAAAACACACTATATATATATATATATATATATAATATATATATATATATATATATATATATATATATATATATATATATATCACCAAGAGGTGAGATCAGGTGCCATGGAGGAGTAAGCATCCCCTGTCGACCGGTCACACCCGCCGTGAGCCCACAGTCAAGTCCAATGAAACACGTGTGGAATGTATCCTCGTCACAATTGGTACAGACGTCTCAACAACCGCCATTAAAAGGCAACTCAACATTTCACTTAGTGAAACAGAGTAGTCGCAAACAAGCATATTATATAGACCGTAAAATTTGCGGAACGTTGACATTAAACACGGTTTTCGATATCCCTCTGTCAATAATTTGTCAGTGAGTAGTTTACCTCTGTGTATGAAATCTTCATATGTTGTACACGCCCTGGCGTATCGGATCATTTGTGAAATATAAACTCCCGATGCGGGTGACTGAGGGATATTGCTTCTTAAATGTGGAAAATTTACGATAGGAAATCGTCGCGTTTGTCGTATAGCTTAGTTGCTAATTTCCCCGTCTGTGTTTTATATTTAGTAAAATGTCTAAGTATGAAGCGTGTGTGCTTGATTCTGTTGTATTTTTAATTTCTAGTTCGCTGGGATATATCGCATTGACTTATGTATGAAAATTGTCATTATTAATTGACAAAACGTCGTCAATATATTTAAATATCAAATTAAAGGACACCGCTAACTTTTTCTTCCTTTGATTCAGCAGTTTCTGAATGAAGTTTGTTTCGTATGAATAAAGGAACAGGTCGGCCAAAACCATTCGTTTATAACAATAAATATAAATAATTATATAAAAATGAATCGAATAAAACATTTTTCTCTGAAATATTCGTGATTGTTCCTTAAGATAACGCAAGCGTAGGTAATCATGTTTTAGTGGAATTTTCTTGTGTAAAGTGATTAAGCTTTTTATAACGATTTCTTTATATTCAAGTTACGCATTCGCTATAAATGTATAACAAATTACCAATATAACGAATTTTAGAAGTTTTACTGTATGTATATTTTTATCTTTTAGTATATTTAATTATATGTTGTTTTGCACCTTGATAGGTTGGTATGTAATTTCATAAATTTTGTTTATACAAGAACTGTTTAACCAAACAAATAATTACACTTTTTATTTTATTTTTTCAGAAATTTGAAATATTATTTATATTTTACTTAAGCTGATATAAATTTTCAAACAAGTTTGTAACCAATTTTTATATTACTCCACAGAGTATTAGAGTTCTTGCAGTTGGTAAACAGATGGAAATAGATTTTGGAAAATTATTACAAAAGGTACACATATTAGAATCATTTAGGCCAAATTTGTGAAGAAGTGAATATATGAATTATTCTATATTGAAACCATTTTAGTGCACAATCATTTGAAAATTTATTCACATTTATATTAAATTTTTCCCACCATATTGCGTTTTCCTTTATTTGAAATTCTTCCTCCCATTTTAGTTCCCCAAAAATCCCTTGATCCCTTTTGACTTTAAAAAAAATAATGTGTGAAGGATGAAAAATAAGGTTGATTTTAAAGAAAAGTTTCAAGATCAAGATTACAAACACCGGGATTACGTATGGTTGTGTTACTTCACTAATAAAAAGCTTAAGATTACATAGATAAGATGGATTTTACATAATGATAACTTATCCTGGTAAAAGCTACTTTTTGATAATCTCCAATAAAATTAAGATGTTTGTAAACTTTGGAAATGAATATCTTCAATTTATTTTTTTATACTCACCAAATGAACCAATACGGTACAATAATAAAATTTTAAATGGTAAAGTTCTGTGTCATAACGAATGGATAAAGAGGGGGATTTTTTTACATTGATGATATAATAAATGAAGATGGAAATTTAGTTATAATGAATTTTGTACCAGATTTAATTTTCTTTCCACCTTTTACAAATTACTATGGGATAATTTAAAATTGTTCGTAAATTTGTGGCGTGGTGCTGTACCAACGACCCTATCAATACTAAACATTCGCACACTGAATATCAAGGAATATTGATACGAAAAAACTTGATAGTCATAATAGAATTGTATATATATATATATATATATATATATATATATATATATATATATATATATATATATTATATATATAATATATATATATATATATATATATATATATATATATATACTAAATGAGACTACAAATGTAATAGTAAATAAAACGTTATCTGCATACAGCCAAATTTCAGTTATTGATTGTGAAACTATAATTTATCACTAATTTTATTAGAAACCATAGCATAACATTATTCAAATATTTATTTTATGTCTTTAATCGCAGAAAAATAGGTTTGAATGCACTTTTGAGTTACGTGTATTTAGATATATTATTGACAATTATTTTTTAGTTAATATAATAAAAATTATAACGTATTTTCATGTTTGTAAAATATGTTCCAACTTTAAGCAAACACTGTATGATTTTTGTTATTCCGTAGTACTAGTGCAAGTATTGTTTCAATTAGTATTTTCCCATGCTGGTATCATCGTTCTTTACTATCGATAACCATTGGCCAATTTATTGAACTTATTTTCGGTTATCGGCTGTTCGGATTCTTGTTCAGGTATGCTTTTGAACTTCTTATTCTGTGATATGAATATCCTAATCGTGATCCAGCACATTATACACAAGTCTACATGAATCTTATACTAACATATGTTACTTCGATTAAACCTTATTTCACTCGACATACATTACGCCGAAATTCTGTACCTAATGCAAGTTACCGGTACTTGCTATTTACAGAAAAATAACTGATACGAGACATGATGCACATTGCATACAGGATTTTTTTTCTGCCTGATAAACTTTTAGTAAATATCAAATAAATTAAATTTATTCCTTAAATGTTCAAAATAAAAATAATAAATCAGTTTCAGGTAAAACTGGATTTGTTAACATAATATACTTAAAAGTGTTTTTAATAAATATTGTGGTGTATACGACACTTCTAGGAGTAGATATATCAATTAAAGTCAAACAACTATACATTTTTGTTCTGTAATATTCACCAGTGTTTTTATAATAAAAAGTGTTGTTTATTTTATAATATATTATTAGAAAGGAAATTTGTTAGACCCCTTTCAGAGAGTAAATTGTATATATATTTTGAAATAAAATTTAACATTTTTAGAAAGAACATTTATTTTTAAAAAAATAGTTAATATTTAAGATAAACAAGTCGCTGAGTTCAACTACAAATTACTTCATAATTTATTAAATTGTAATAAACAATTAAATAAATGGAAAACAGGTCAATAAAATAAATGCCCAAGTTGTTTTCAAACAAAATATTTTTCATTTATTATTTTCTTATATCTTTCATTTCTTATAAAATTTATAAATATAAGATGCACTGTCGAGTAAAAAATGAAAGAGAAACTGAATATGGATTACAAAATCATATGAAAAAACATACTTATTTATACTTTTGTACTTTGAAAAAAAACCATTAGTTTCGACTATAAAATATTCGAAATAATTTCATAACATTAATGAGAGATATTTGTCCATATATAGATTATTAGAATTTCGAATTTTTGTAAGGCATGTGTACTGCCCGATGTATAGTGCCATTTGTATAGGGATTATATAATTTATAAATCAAATATCGAAAAAGAAACAACAACAACAACAACAACAAAAAACCCGTTTCAGGTGAAATTAGTGTCTTAAAATGTGCATAAAAATTAACTGATATTGCGTCATGGAGACAGCTGTTGGGAAAATAGGATAGGTAAGATAACACATAAAACAACATGTACTTTTTAATCTTACATCTCAGTACTATGTTACTATTACTTCTTTAAACGTCCCACATTGTTTCTTTAAATTGTCGATTATAATATCCATATCCATATATTGTGAAAAAAGGTAAGGGTCAGTCTTCTATTTATATACAAATAGTAGCTGAGTCAATCAATTGCAATTGAAAAAAGTATAACCCTGGGTTACTTAAAGCAATTTTCAAAGATATATAGGAATTAAATAATTTTTTGACTGTGTATGTCTATTGTGTATCAATCTAAGAAGTAGAATTTTTAAGCACATAAAAACATTTATTTTACATTAAAACACGCAAAACCAAGCTTTCAGTTTGATAAAGACAAAAAATTAAATGATACTTACCGATGCCGGATTCTACAAGACCAAATAAGAACATATTAAGATTCAAAACTCAAAATATAAAATATCATGCAATATCTTAATAATTTTGTCGTTGGCTCCATTAAAATTTTTTATTGTTTTCACAATGATATTACTAAAAAAAACACGAAAAAAAAGAAAATAAAAAAAAAAAAACAGAGCAATAAAGTGTAATTTATGGAAACTGGAAACGTTTGGCATGATTTAAAATTACTTATGAATTAAAAAACAATTGATACCCTGACGAAGCGTAATAATTTTGGCGGTGGCCCCATCAAAAATTGTTTATTGTTTTCACGATGAAAACACTCACAAAAAAGTGTAAGTTATGGAAACGTTAAAGCATAATGTAAAGTTAATTATCAGTTAAAACAATTGATACCCTGAGTAAGCGTAAACGGGCAACCGTGGGACATTTAACAATTGTACATGATGCTGTTTACAAATACTACATAGGCGGGTTCAAAGTTAGATACCTCAAAACTTATTTGCGATGTAACCACTTTGATAGAATTCATATTATATGTATCTTCTTTAAATGAAATACATATCCACCGTTATTTCAAATATCCATACAGTATACATGAATATAAATAGATGCATAGCATATATAATGCAGTTTCTATTAAATCAAAATTCTAATTCCAAAGAAACATTTCTTTTTCATAGCTATTGTAAATTACGCTTAAAACTGTCACGTTGATATTTCTGTGACACCAATGCAACATTTGTCCAAACATGATACATTTATACACTAGTCTTACTTTCTTCTATCATACGGATAACACTTAACACGATTTTAAGGTTTTAATATTATAAAAATAATACCAAAGTTATAATGCTCAAGACGATCGTTTAAACAATTCTGTAAGTCATTACATTTACTAAAAACAACAAGTCATAAATGTGAAGTATACTTATAGAACAATGTGACATACAATAGGACAAGGTAACAAACGACATGAACAACCAGATTTATTATCACAGTGTAGTATATCAGTCACTTGCTGTATTGTGATTTCTATACTAGTAAACCATATTATTATGTAGAGTGTAGATATTAAAAAACAACTATGTAAAACATTTTATTTTAAAGATCAAACATAAAATACACACAAAGGAATGAATAAGAGAATGTATATTTTTGTACATCGCATTGCCTATCATACAAGATTTTGTTTCTGCCTGATAAACTTTTAGTAAATATCAAATAAAATAAATTTATTCCTTAAATGTTCAATTTAGAAATAATGAACACAGTTTCAGGTAATAACTATTTTTGTTAAAATAATATATTTTAAGTGTTTGTAATAATTATTATGGTGTATACGACACCTCTAGGAGTAGATATATCAATTAAAGTCAAACAACTATACATTTTTGTTCTGTAATATTCACCACGGACAATTACATATGGTTGTATTAATTCACATTAAAAGCTTAAAGATTACATAGAGCAGATGTTTTTTACATGCAAATGATAACATATCCTGGTAAAAGCTACTTTTTGATACTCTCCCTAAAAATTAAGATATTTGTAAACTTTGGAAATGAATATCTTAAATATATTTCTAATTTACACACCAAATGAATCAATATGGTACAATAATATAATTTTAGTAAATGGTAAAGTTCTGTGTCATAATGAACGGATAAAATGGGGAAGTCTTTACATTTATGATATGATAAATGAAAATGGAAATTTACAGTTATAATGAGTTTTGTACCAGATTTAATTAACTTCCAGAATTTACAAATTATTATGGGATCATTTAAAATTTGTTCGTAAATTTGTGGCGTGGTACTGTATCAACGATCCTATTAATACTATACATTAACTGAAGAAAACCAAGGTTTAACTGAGAAAATCTAGGTTTAACTGATGAGGCACGCCGAAATTACAACACGGAGTTGATCCCAGTTATATATATATATATATATTATATATATATCTATATATATATATATATATATATATATATATATATTATATATCTATATATATATATATATATATATATAATATATAAATATATATTATTATAACAGTAAAAAACCTGCTATAGCGGCCAACTCTATATATAAGGATCACCTGTCTATAAAGGCCAGTTTTTTAAAAGTCCCTTGACTGCATACTTCAACTAAATTGAAACCTGTGTATAAGGGTCACCCTGCACATGAAAAGGCCAATATTTTACTGGTCCCTTGGGTGGCCCCTATATACAGGTTTTACTATATATATTTATATATATAATTTATATATATATATATATATATATATATATTTATATATATATATATATATATATATATATAAAGTGTTGCAACATTAGATAATTATTAAGTATTAACGAGATAATTTTCAACTCAGTGTTGTAATATCGGCGTGCGTCATCATTTATACATTAGCCTTATTTTCTTCTATCATACGGATAACATTTAACACGATTTGAAGGTTTTAATATTATAAAAATAATACCAAAGTTATAATGCTCAAGACGATCGTTGAAAGAATTCTGTAAGTCATTACAATTAGTAAAAACAACAAGTCATAAATGTGAAGTATACTTATAGAACAATGTGACATACAATACGACAAGGTAACAAACGACATGAGCAACCAGATTTATTATCACAGTGTAGTATATCAGTCACTTGCTGCATTGTGATTTCGCTGGTTATCAAAGAAATATTGATACTTAAAATTTAGAATTATATATATATATATATATATATATATATATATATTTATATATATATATATATTATATTATATATATATATATTATATATATGGAGAAAATAGGATCACCAAAAATTTAAACGTTTTCTTTACAACTTTATCACAAATGTTTTAATAAGAAAGAAAGAACTAGACTATATAACAAAATTTCCAAAGCAAAACCAGCGACTTCTATGGACTTCCCAAAATACACGAAAGTAAAATAGTCAGTGACAAATGTACAAACTCTTCAACTAGTTATTTGCAAATTCCAAAACCGTCCGACTTAAAATTGAGACCAATAATAGCAGATCCTGTCTGTGAAACAAGCCGCCTAAGTATCTTCTTAGATATACTTCTAAAACCATTTTAAAGCATGTCCGAAGCTATATACGGGATGGTTTAGACCTTTTGAACAATCTTCTGGAAAGAATTGATAAAGACACGATTATCGTATCTTTCGATGTAGTACATTTGTATACCAACATACCACATGACTAAAGATTAGAAGCCATTTCTTATTGGTTAGACATATATACTAATGATTTACCGGAACGCATCGATAAAAGACTTGTCATTGAAGGACTGAAATTTATACTAGAAAATAATTATTTCATGTTCGATGACAAATTTTACCGCCAAAAATCCGGAACAGCCATGGGCATTAAAGTTCCACCCACTTATGCCCACTTATGCAAACTTAGTAATGGGATACTTAGAAATAAAAATGTATCAGAAATTTGCAGAACAATTTCAAACCGACTTTCAAAATTATTTAACCGAATATTGGAAACGATATTTAGATGGTTGTTCAATTCTATGGAATAGAAATCTACAGGATTTAAACCAATTTAACACCGAGCCCGAATCGTTAAAAAACCTTTTAAACATTTTTGCTTAATACACAATTTATGTATTTCTTTTACTTTTCAACATTATGTTATGGACAAAACATGTGAAAAACGCACTTGAAGGGGGGAAATAATTCCAATAACAGTTGACCATACAATTACCTGTTGTTGTAAACCTCTGTACGCTAAATAGTTTTGCTATTTACTCTTTTTCTATCCAATATTCAAGATAATGGCCAAAACAGTCAAAAGGGGAATAATTCTTATATGTATAGACCTGCCAACTTCCGCCCTGCTGACATTTTGTACAACTTTGTATGCCAAAAATGTTTGTTTCTTTCGCTTTTCCTATGTATATAATAATTTACAAGATAGTGGCAAAAAAGTCAAAATCATGAAAAATCTACTAAAAGGGGATATAACTCCCATAAGGGAGGACCTGACAATTTCTTCCCTCTGAATTATATATATTTGTATATCTTTACGTGCCCGTTCACTTTTTTGCAGATATACCGTACATATCTGCTTTTTTAATTTTTTGTTATACTTTTCCTGATAATTAACAGAAACAATCCACTTACTAGGGAAAATAACTACCAAAAGGCTCAACTTTCAAATTCCCTCCCTATGACAATTTGTAGATCTTTGCGTGCAGGACATGTTGTCTCCTTTCACTTTGTCCCTGTTTATGTTTTTCGGTATATTGATCAAAACATAAAAAATCAACTTTTAAAAATGGGGAAATAACTTCCATAAGCGTCTACCTGATAATTTCGGCCATGTTTACTTTTTGAAGATCTTCACGTGCCAAACATATTTGCTCTTACACCTACTCTCTATCTCTTATAGGTTTAAAGATAATGACCAATAAAGTAGCCCAAAAACATGAAAAATTCCACTTATAACGGGAAATAATCCGTTCTACGTTGACCTGACAATTTCCGCCCTGTTGAGTTTTTAATAGATCTTACGTGCCGAACATTTTTGTTTCTTTAACTTTCTCTATATCTATTATACTTATCAAGATAATGACAAAAACAGTTAAAACATGAAAACTAGAAAACATAATGGCCAGAAATATGAACAATCCACTTAAAAAGGGAAATAATTGCCATAAGCGGCCACTAGACAACTATGAACTTTTTTGCAGGTATTTGTAAGCCAAACATTTTTCCTTGTTTCAATTTCTTGTTCTTTTACTGCAGATCTTTGCAGACCGATTTTCTGCCCTTAAAATATTAAATAAGATATAAAATCAAAACTATCTGCTGACTTATTTGTTCTATTTTCAGCCATGGTGGTCATGTTGTTTACTTGACGGGCATAATTGTGACTAAAGTTTTAAAGCAGGTACCCTACGAATAATTGTATCAACGTTTTGTAGAGATTGGGTCAGTAGTTTCAGAGCAGAATATTTTAGAATACTTCACACCGGCGGACAACAGACGTCGGACGAAGGACGCCTACAAACGCCAAATGATGGTAAGACAAGATTTAGTTTAACTAGTCACACATTTGATGATTGGGTAATATGAAATTGGAATATGTTGAGTCTATGTAAAAATGATATGATTTAGATGTGAACCTGAGAAAGCAAATAAAATACAGACTCAGAAATTGTAAATTCATATAACTTCTGTAGAAATTAGGTTCAAACTTCAATTACTGAGTCATTAAAGGCATTTTACGTATCGTGAAAACAAATTTAAAACAAAATTAAATAAAATGATTAGAAAGGTGACATGTTATGCATAATTTTAAGATCAAATGAAAACATCAGACGGAGGACTAGAAGGGCATAGTTGTTTGTGTTAACTACATGTGTATAGTAAAATAGAGATTTTTGTATTCGAAGACAAACTAAAGGGATTTATTCAAGTCAAGAATAAATATGATTATTGCAGCAATAGTGTTTTTCTCCCACTTAAGCAACTTTATCTAGTTACTTTTATTGTTGGTTGATTGTTTATATCACATTATATTATTTTGTCACAGCTTGGTACTATCGAGCTTCAATGGTATTTGGCAGTAAATTTAATCAATTAATTCAAGTTTTCAAATAAATTGCAAGAAACTTTACACATATTCGCATTTCAAATATTCAATCAAGTTTTCACATAACTTCCAATAAAAAAGTTAAGTTCACAGTCACCTCCTGGACTCCGTAATAAACTACCCAACTATTTGAAAGTACAGTCAAGTCCGAGAGCGACTTCTGGGGATAGTTGACTCCGATAAGGTAAATTTCCATTTGCTTGAATAAAGAACTGTTAACTTTAAATCGGACTTTGTTCCCTTTTAATTAATACAGGTTAGCTTGCATTAAATTATCAAAAGATAAAGGGAAAAGAGTGATGGGGAGAGAAAAAAAAGATAGAGAGAAAAAGAGACACACAAATGAGATATATAGAGAGAAAAAGTAAAAAAGACGGGGAAATGTTATATTGTCAGAAAAGGGAGAGATAAAAAGAGATACAGAGCGAAAAAGGGACAGAAAGAGTAAGAGAGATAGAGAGACAAAAGGGGAGAGAAAACCAGAGAGAAAAAAAGAGAGAAAAATATATTCGTCTACCTTACTGGGTACCTGTAATAGAGTGAAAAGAGAGACTGAAAGAGAAATGAAGGTACACAGAGGAAGAAAATACACAGACAGAGAGAAAAGGAAGAGAAAACGGGAGAGAGAGAGGGAGAGAGAGAGAGAGAGAAAGAGAGACCGATACAAAAAGAGAGAGGTAGAGAGCGAAAATAAGAGAGACAGAAAAAAATTCATAACAGATAAAGACAGCGAGAAAAAAGAACGACGGCATGAAAGAAAAGAAATAGGAAAGGGAATGGAAAACAATAATAGAGAGATAGAGAGAGAATATTGTGAGAAAACAATCCTTTCATTTAAAATGTTATAACACAATCGTCAATTAAATATGTCAACATAGTTTCTGAAACGTTAGACTATAAAATCATTGTTCTTCAATATCTTCATGACATATAACTAATTTAACTACATATCCATTTACTTTCTCCGGGATTGGTTTGAAATTATAGACAACAAAACATGCCGAAATTCT